>OZ024860.1:35430983-35660983 GCA_964017155.1 Oasisia sp. SBJ-2009
TCTGCGTGTGTGTGTGCGTGTGTGGGTCCATGAGTGTGTGTGTGTCGGTGTATCTGTGGTTGTGTGTGTGTTAATGTGTGCGTGTGTGGACGCGCATGTGGATGCGTGCGTGCGTGTGGGTGCGAGTTTGTGGGTGCGCGTGTGTGCTTGCGCTGGCGTGTATGTGGGTGCGTGTGTGGTTGCGCATGTGGGTGGGTGTGGGTGCTTGTGTGTTGGCGCGTGTGTGTGCGTGTATGGGTGTGTGTGTGGGTGCGTGTGTGTGTGTGTCTGTGTGTGTGCGTGTGTTGGCGCGTGTGTGCGTGTGTGGTGTGGGTGTGCGTGTGTGCGTGTGTTTGTGGGCGTGTGTGCGTGATTGCGTGTGTGCGTGTGTGGGTGCGTCTGTGTGTGTGCGTGTGTCGGTGCGTGTGTGCTTGCGTGTGTGGGTGCGTGTGTGTGGATGTGTCTGTACGTGTGCGTGTGGACGCATCTGTGTGGGTGAGTGTATGCGTGTGTGTGGTTGCGTATGTGGTGCCTGTATGGTGCGTGTGTGTGTATGTATACGTGTGTAGGCTCGTGTGTGTGTGGGTGAGTGTGTGGATTCGTGTGTGGGTGCGTGTTTATGCGTGTATTGTATTGTGTGATGCATGTATGTGTACGTGTGCCTGTGTTGTCGCGTGTGTGTGCGTGTGCGTGTGTGTGGGTGCATGTGTGTTTGCTTGTGTTGGCGCGTGTGTGTGTTTGTTGGTGCGTGAGTGGGCGCATGTGTGTGAGGTGCGTGTGTGTATGTGTGCAGGTGTGCATGTGTGGGCGCGTGTGTTGGTGTGTGTGTGTAGGTGCGTGGGTGTGGGTTCGTGGGTGGGTGCTTGTGTGTGGGTGCGTCTGTGGTGCATGTGTGCTTGTGTGTATGTGTGCGTGGGTTGGCGCGCGTGTGTGTGTGTGTGGGGGGTGCGGGTGCGTGTGTGCTAGCGCGACCGCGTGTGTGTATGTTTGTGTGTGCGAGTGTTGGCGCCTGGGTGCGTGTTTGGATGGGTGCGTGTGTGTGGGTGCGTGTGTGTATGTGTGTGGGTACGTGTGTGTGGGGGTGCGTGTGTGGTGTATGTGTGTGCACGTGTGCTGTCGCGTGTGTGTGCGTGTGTGTGTGCCTGTTTGTGGGTGCGTTTGTGTGTGTGGTTGCGTGTGTGGGTGCTTCTGTGGGTACGTGTGAATGTGTGTGCGTTTGTGTATGGGTGTGTGTGCCTGTATTAGCGCGTGTGTGGGCGTATGTGGGAGTGTGTGTGGGTGCGTGTGTACGTGTGTACGTGTGAGGATGGGTGCGTTTGTTTGTGTGGGTGCGTGAGTGTTTGTGTTGGCGCGTGTGTGAGGATGATTCCGTGTGCGTGTGTGGGGGCGTGTGTGTATGTGTCTGTGCGTGTTGGCGCGTGCGTGTGCGTGTGTGTGTGTGTGTGTGTGCGAGTCTGTGGGTGCGTGTGTGGATTCGTGTGTGATTGCGTGTGTGCGTGCGTGCGTGCGTGCGTGTGTGGGCGGGGGTGTAGACGCGTGTGTGTGTGTGTGGGTGAGGTGTGTGCTTGTGCTGGGTGCGCGTGTATATGTGGGTGCGTGTGTGGGTGTGGATGTGGGTGTTTGCGTGTGGAGGTGCATATGTGGATGCGCATGTGGAATCGTGTGTGGGTGCGTGTACGCGTGCGTTGGTGCGTGTGTGGGTGTATGTGTGTGTGCGTGTGTGGGTGCGTGTATAGGTGCGTGTGTGTAGGTGCTTGTGAGGGCGTGTGTGTAGGTGTTTGTGACGGCGCGTGTGTGGCTGCGTGTGTGGTGAGTATGAGTGGGTGTGGATACACGTGTGCGTGTGTAGGCGCGTGTGTCTGCGTGTATCGGTGGGTGTGTGGGTCCGTGTATAGGTGCGTGTGTGTATCGGTGCTTGTGAGAGCGCGTGTGTCGGTACGTGTGTGGATTCGCGGGTGGGAGCGTGCGTGTGGGGGTGTGTGTTTGCTTGTGTGGGGGTATGTGTGTATGTGGGTGCGTGTGAGTGTGTATGTGTGTGAGTGTTTGGGTGCGTGTTTGTGTGTATACGTGTGTTGGCGCGCGTGTGTGTGTATGTGTGTTTGCAGCAGTTGTAAGATGTGTGTATGTGTGTTTGCAGCAGTTGTAAGAAGTGTGTGTGTGTGTGTGTGTGTGTGTGTGTGTGTGTGTGTGTGTTTACAGCAGTTGTAAGATGTGTGTGTGTTTGTGTATGTGTGTGTGTTTGGGTGCGTGTACGTGTGTTGGCGCGTGTGTGTGGGTGCATGTGTGTTTGTGCGTGTGTGGGTGCATGTGTGGATTCGTGAGTGTGCGTGTGTGTGCGTGTGTGTGTGTGGGTGCGTGTGTTGTAGGTATGTGTAGGTGTGCATATGTGTGCGCGAGTGTGGGTGCGCGTGTGCAGGTGCGTGGGTGAGGGTTCGTGTGGGGATGTGTCTGTGGTGGATGTGTGCGTGTGTATGTGTACGTGAGTTGGCGCGTGTGTGCGTGTGTAGGTGCGGGTGCGTGTGTGCTAGCGCGCCCGCGTGTGTGTGTATGTGTGTGTGTGCTTGTGTTGGCGCCTCTGTGTGCATGTGTGCGAATGTGTGGGTTCCTGTGTGTGTGGGTGCGTGTGTGGTGCATTTGTATGTGTCTGGGTGTGTGTGTGTGGGTAAACATGTGTGTGCGTGTGTCGGTGGGTGTGTGGGTTCGTGTGTGGATTGATGTGTGGGTTCGTGTAAGTTGATGCGTGTGTGTCTGTATACGTGTGTGTGGGCGCGTGTGTGGGGGTGCTTGCATGTGTGTGTGGGTGCGTGTGTGGTGCATGTGTATCATGTGTATTTGTGTGTGTGTGCTTGCACGTGTGTGTGTGTGTGTGTGTGTGTGCGCGCACGTGGGCGCATGTGTGTTTGCCCGTGTGTCGGTGCCTTTGTGGGTGAGAGTGTGGATTCGTTTGTGTGTGCTTGCACGTGTGTGTGTGTGTGTGTGTGTGTGTGTGTGTGTGTGTGTGTCTGCGTGTGTGTCCGTGTGTTGGCGCGTGTGGTGTGGGTGTGTGCGTGTGTTTGTGGGCGTGTGTGCGTGATTGCGTGTGTGCGTGTGTGGGTGCGTCTATGTGTGTGTGCGTGTGTCGGTGCGTGTGTGCGTGCGTATATGGGTTCGTGTGTGTGTGAAGGTGCATGTGTGTGTAAGTGTGCGTGTGGACGCATCTGTGTGGGTGAGTGTATGCGTGTGTGTGTGGTTGCGTATGTGGTGCCTGTGTGGTGCGTGTGTGTGTATGTATACGTGTGTAGGCTCGTGTGTGTGTGGGTGAGTGTGTGGATTCGTGTGTGGATGCGTGTGCGGGTGCGTGTGGTGCTTGTGTGGTGCATGTATGTGTGTACGTGTGCCTGTGTTGTCGCGTGTGTGTGCGTGTGTATGGGTGCGTGTGTGCTTGCTTGTGTTGGCGCGTGTGTGTGTTTGTTGGTGCGTGTGTGGGAGCATGTGTGTGTGTGTGTGTGGTGCGTGAGTATGTGTGCATGTGTGGGCGCGTGTGTTGGTGCATGGATGTGGGTTCGTGCGTGGGTGCATGCGTGTGTGCTTGCGTGTGGGTGCGTGTGTGTGTGTGCGGGCGCGTGTGTGTGTGTGTGGTTGCGTGTGTGGGTGCTTCTGTGGGTACGTGTGAATGTGTGTGCGTTTGTGTGTGGGTGTGTGTGCCTGTATTAGCGCGTGTGTGGGCGTATGTGGGTGTGTGTGTGTGGGTGCGTGTGTGGGTACGTGTCAGGATGGGTGCGTTTGTTTGTGTGGGTGCGTGAGTGGTTGTGTTGGCGCGTGTGTGCATTTGCAATTGATTACAAAGGATATCGCGCGTTCACAAGTGTTTAGTAAGGATTACATGCGCTCACAAGTGATAAGAAAGGAACTCGCGCGCTCGGAAGTGATTAGAATGGATTACGCGCGCTCGCAAGTGATTAGAAAGAATTACGCACTCGAATGTGATTAGAAAGGACTATGCGTTCTGGCAAGTGATTAGAATGGATTTCGCGCGCTCGCAAGTGATTAGAAAGGATTACGCGCGCAAGCATGTGAATAGAAAGGATTTCGCGCGCCACCAAGTGATTAGAAAGGATTTCGCGCGTTCGCAAGTGATTAGAAAGGATTACGCGCATTTGGAAGTGATTACAAAGGATATCGCGCGTTCACAACTGTTTAGAAAGGATTACGTGCACTCACAAGTGATTAGAAAGGAATTCGCGCGCTCGCAAGTGATTAGAATGGATTACGCGCGCTCGCAAGTGATCAGAAAGGATTACGCGCGCTCGCAAGTGATTAAAAAGAATTACGTGCGTTCGCAAGTGATTAGAAAGGACTACGCGCGTTCGCAAGTTATTAAAAAGGATTACGCGCGTTCGCAAGTGATTAGGCGCGTCGGCAAAGAATAAAAAGGATTACGCGCGTTCGCAAGTGATTAGAAAGGATTACGCGCGTCCGCAAGTGAATAGAAAGGATTACGAGCGTTCGCAAGTGATTAGAAAGGATTGCGCGCGTCCGCAAGGGATTTTAAAGGATTACGCGGGTCAGCAAATTATTAGAAAGGATTGCCCGCGTCCGCAAGTGATTAGAAAGGATTACCCGCGTTCTCAAGTGATTAGAAAGCATTAAGCGCGTCCGCAAGTGATTAGAAAGGATCACTGGAGATCGCAAGTGATTAGAAATGATTACGCTCGTCCGCAAGTGATTAGAAAGGATTACCCGGGTCTGCAAGTGATTAGAAAGGATTACGCGCGTCCGGAAGTGATTAGAAAGGATTACGCGCGTCCGCAAGTGATTAGAAAGGATTACGCGCGTCCGCAAGTGATTAGAAAGGATTACGCGGGTCTGCAAGTGATTAGAAAGGATTACTCGAAGTAGCAAGTGATTAGAAAGGATTACGCGCGTCTGCAAGTGATTAGAAAGGATTACGCGCGTCCGCAAGTGATTACAAATATTTACGCGCGTCCGCAACTGATTAGAAAGGACTACGCGCGTCCGCAAGTGAATAGAAAGAATTACGCGCGTCCGCAAGTGTTTAGATAGGATTACGAGCGTTCGCAAGTGATTATAAAGGATTACGCGCGTCCGCAGGTGATTAGAAAGCATTACGCGCGTCCGCATGTGATTAGAAAGGATTACTCGAGTTCGCAAGTGATTAGAAAGTATTACGGGCGTCCGCAAGTGATTAGAAAGGATTACGCGCGTCCGCAATTGATTAAGAGGTATTACGCGAGTCCGCAAGTGATTAGAAAGGATTAGGCGCGTCCGCAAGTGATTAGAAAGGATTACTCGCGTGTGCCAGTGAATGGAAAGCACTTCGGGCGTCCGCAAGTGATTAGAAAGGATTACGCGCGTCCGCAATTGATTAGGAGGGATAACGCGAGTCCGCAAGTGATTAGAAAGGATTAGGCGCGTCCGCAAGTGATTAGGAGGGATTACGCGTGTCCGCAAGTGATTTGATAGGATTACGCGCGTCCGGAAGTGAATAGAAATGATTACGCGCTTCCGCAAGTGATTAGAAAGGATTACGAACGTCCGGAAGTGATTAGAAAGGATTACGCGCGTCCGCAAGTGATTAGAAAGGATTACGCGCGTCCGCAAGTGATTAGGAGGGATTACGCGTGTCCGCAAATGATTAGATAGGATTACGCGCGTCCGAAAGTAAATAGAAAGGATTACGCGCGTCCGCAAGTGATTAGAAAGGATTACGAACGTGCGGAAGTGATTAGAAAGGACTACGGGCGTCCGCAAGTGATCAGAAAGGATTACGCGCGTCCGCAAGTGATTAGGAGGGATGACGCGTGTCCGCAAGTGATTAGATAGGATTACGCGCGTCCGCAAGTGATTGGAAAGGATTATGCGGGTCCGCAATTGATTAGAAAGGATTACGCGCGTTCGGAAGTGATTAGAAAGCATTACTCGCGTCCGCAAGTGATTAGAAAGGATTAGTCGAGTTCGCAAGTGATTAGAAAGGATTACGGGCGTCCGCAAGTGATTAGAAAGGATTACGCGCGTCCGCAAGTAATTAGGAGGGATTACGCGGGTCCGCAAGTGATTAGAAAGGATTACGCGCATCAGCAAGTGATTAGAAAGGAATACTCGCGTCTGCCAGTGCTTAGAAAGGACTACGGGCGTCCGCAAGTGATTAGAAAGGAATACCCGCGTCCGCAAGTGATTAAGAGGGATTAAGCGGGTCCGCAAGTGATTGATTAGAAAGGATTACGCGCGTCCGCAAGTGAATAGAAAGGATTAGGCGGGAATGCAAGTGATTAGAAAGATTACGGGCGTTCGCAAGTGATTAGAAAGGATTAGGCGCGTCCGCAAGTGAATAAAAAGGATTACGCATGCCCGCAAGTGATTAGAAATGATTACGCGGGTCCCCAAGTGATTAGAAAGGATTACGCGAATTAGGAAGTGATTAGAAAGGATTATGCGGGTCCGCAAATTATTAGAAAGGATTACGCGCGTTCTCCAGTGATTAGAAAGGATTACGCGCGTCCTCCAGTGATTAGACAGGATTGCGCGCATCCGGAAGTAACTAGAAAAGATTACGCGCGTCCGCAAGTGATCGGAAAGGATTACGCGGGTCCGCAAGTGATTAGAGAGGATTATGCGCGTTCGCAAGTAATTGGAAAGCATCAAGCGCGTTCGCAAGTGATTATAAAGGATCACTCGAGTTCGCAAGTGATTAGAAAGGAGTATGCGCGCCCGCAAGTGATTACAAAGGATTACGCGCGTCCGCAAGTGATTAGGAGGGTTTACGCGGGACCGCATGTGATTAGAAAGGATTACGCGCGTTCGCACGTGATTAGAAAGTATTATACGCGTCCGCAAGTGATTAGATAGGATTGCGAGCGTTCGCAAGTGATTATAAAGGATTACGGGCGTTCGGGAGTGATTAGAAAGGAGTACGCGCGTCCGCAAGTGATTAGAAAGCGTCCGTGTGTGATTATAAAGGATTACTCGAGTTCGCAAGTGATTAGGACGGATTACTGGGGTCCGCAAGTGATTAGAAAGTATTACGCGCGTCCGCAAGTGATTAGAAAGGATTACGCGCGTCCGCAAGTGATTAGGAGGGATTACACGTGTCCACAAGTGATTAGAAAGGATTACGCCCGTCCGCAAGTGACTAGGAGGGATTACGCGTGTCCACAAGTCATTAGAAGGGATTACTAGCGTCTGCAAGTGATTAGAAAGGATTACGGGCGTCCGCAACTGATAAGAAAGGAATATGCGCGTCCGCAAGTGATTAGGAGGGACTACGCGGGAACGCAAGTGATTAGAAAGGATTACGCGCGTTGGCAAGTGATTAGAAAGTATTACGCGCGTCCGCAAGTGAATAGAAAGGATTACGCGCGTCCGTAAGTGATTAGGAGGGATTACACGTGTCCACAAGTGATTAGAAAGGATTACGCCCGTCCGCAAGTGATTAGGAGGGATTACGCGTGTCCACAAGTGATTAGAAGGGATTACTAGCGTCTGCCAGTGATTAGAAAGGATTACGGGCGTCCGCAACTGATAAGAAAGGAATATGCGCGTCCGCAAGTGATTAGGAGGGACTACGAGGGAACGCAAGTGATTAGAAAGGATTACGCGCGTTGGCAAGTGATTAGAAAGGATTACGCGCGTCCGCAAGTGAATAGAAAGGATTACGAGCGTTCGCAAGTGATTAGAAAGGATTACGCGAGTCCGCAAGAGATTTGAAAGGATTACGCGGGTCAGCAAATGATTAGTAAGGATTACGCGCCTCCGTAAGTGATTAGAAAGGATTACACGCTTTCGCAAGTGATTAGAAAGGATTACTCGCGTTCGCAAGTGATTAGAAAGGATTACGCGCGTCCGCAAATGATTCGAAAGGACTACGCGTTCACAAGTGATTAGAAATGATTAGGCGCTTCGGCTAGTGATTAAAAGTATTACGCGCGTTCGAAAGTGATTTGAAAGGATTACGCGCCTTCGCAAGTGATTTAGAAAGGATTACGCGCGTTCGGAAGTGATTAGAAAGGATTACGCGCGTCCGCAAGTGATTAGAAAGGATTACGCGGGTCCGCAAGTGATTAGAAAGGATTATGCGCGTCCGTATTAATATTAAGCGCGTTCTCAAGTGATTAGAAAGGATTACGAGCGTCCTAAAGTGATTAGAAAGGATTATGCGCGTCCGTAAGTGATTAGAAAGGATTAGTCGCGTTCGCAAGTGATTAGAAAGGATTAGGCGCGTCGGCAAGTGATTAAAAAGGAGTACCCGCGTGCGGAAGTGATTTGGAAGGATTACGCGCCTTCGCAAGTGATTGAGAAAGGATTACGCACGTTCGGAATTAATTAGAAAGGATTACGTGCGTCCGCAAGTGATTAGAAATGATTACGCGCGTCCGCAAATGATTAAAAAGGATTACGCGCGTCCACAAGTGATTAGAAAGGATTACGCGGGTCCGCAAGTGATTAGAAAGATAAAGGGCGTTCGCAAGTGATTAGAAAGGATTACGTGCGTCCGAAAATGGTTAGAAAGGATTATGCGCGACCGCGAATGATTCGAAAGGACTACGCGCGTTCGCAAGTGATTAGAAAGGATTACGCGCATCCGCAAGTGATTGGAGAGGATTACGCAGGTTCGCAATTGATTTGAAAGGATTACGCGCCTTCCCTAAAGATTTATATAGGATTACGCGCCTTCGAAAGTGATTAGAAAGGATTACGCGTGTTCGCAAGTGATTAGAAAGGATTATGCGCGTTCGCTGGTGATTAGAAAGGATTACGCGCGTTCGCAAGTGATTATAAAAGATTACGCGCGTTCGCAGGTGATTAGAAAGGATTACGCGCGTTCGGAAATGATTAGAAATGATTACGCGCGTTCGCAAGTGATTAGTAAGGATTATGCGCGTTCGCAAGTGATTAGAAAGGATCACGCGCGTTCGCAAGTGATTAGAAAGGATTACGGGCGTTCGCAAGTGATAAGAAAGGATTACGAGCGTTAGCAAGTGATTAGAAAGGATTACGCGCGTTCGCAAGTGATTACAAAGGTTTACGCGCTTTAGCAAGTGATTAGAAACGAATAACCGCGTTAATAAAACAGGATATTCTACTGTACTGTTGTCCAGAATAGTAACTGCGCAACCGGAACCGGAAGTAACTGTGGAACCGTTACCGGAAGTAACTCTGGAAACGGAACCGGAAGTAACTGCGCGAACGGATTCGGAAGTAACTCCGGAACCGGAAGTAACTGCGCAACCGGAACCGGAAGTAAATGCGCAACCCGAACCGGTAGTTAATGCGCAACCGGGACGGGAACAAAATGCGCAATCGGAACCGGAAGTAAATGCGTAACCGGAACAGGAAGTATCCCCGGATCCGGAAGTAACTCCATTACTTCCGGTTCCTGGGTTATTTCCCTTTCCTGGGTTACTTCCGTTTGTGCAGTTACTTCCGGTTCCGCCGTTACTATATTACTGTAGAATATCATGTTTTATTCACATAAAATGTATTATATTGTTCTATTTACACATGCTCTGCCTTCTTTAGATATGGTACTACGTAAGTCAGCTCATTTAGTCTGGATATGGACCAGAAATACACCTTTGCAAGACTTCTATCTTGGTTGTCATCAACCTAGATGTCACTTCTGTGTTATACCAATGTGTATGTTGACATTGTGATCTCTGGTATTTTGACCTGAAACAACGAAATAGCAACCATTCAAAAAATGTATAATGCGACCTAATGATTTGTTATAATAAAACACCTAATTTTCATATATCAACACACAAACATTCACTAACCTATTTGTTTTTGCAGTAATGAGCTTTATATGTGACGATTAAATGCCATAAAATTACTTCATTATTGTTGACTAGTCACCCAAAAGATGCACTAAAATATGCATGTTGGAAGGCTACTTGCAGAGCAAGGAATTTTAAATTACAATTAAACCTTGCTCTTTATTTTCACCTTAGTAATACATAACCCTCAAGTACAGTCACCTTACTAATACAGCCACCTCACAAATAAGACAGGCCCAAAATAATTCCATGTATGATAAAGCATAGGAACTTAGTTCAGTTAATATTAGTACATCTAGTCACGTGAAGATGAAAATAAAACAAAAAGACAAGTATCTTATCAGGATATACTACAGTGGACCTCAATATTAGTCTTTTTGTTTGTATAGTGACTGTAATTATACTATGACCCAGTAGGTGTAAGGAATTAACTGATTCTGAGAGAAAGGATGCCTGTGTTTGTAGTGGGTGAACACAGTGGACTGGTCAACGACAGAAGGTACTTCCAGTGCCTCCACAATCACGGCATCTTTGTCCCAGCTTCACACATCCGATTCATTCCATCACGCAGACAGTAAGGTTTCCAGGGCACTGGGGACATTTTTGGTTGTATTAGCCATATACATGGCTAATTTAAAATGTACACCAACAAATAACATTGAAAGACAGAATATTTGCTTGTATGCAGGGGTCAAGGGGTCATATACCACACCCTAATCACAAGTACAGAGATATGCAAGACATCTACCTAATGTGTAGCTAACATGTTCTTAATGATTTTTAATGATTTATGAAGTTCACACCACTTGAATCCTTTAATTTGTGTATTTTTGTAAATTGTTTCAAAAGTAACTTCTTGCATAAAGTGACACAATAGAAACAAATTTAGATTGAATCTCTATATTTGTGAATTAATAAAGAATTGAGGTGACAAATAACTGTCTGTTGTAGTTTCTACGACAGCTACACTTGAGGTGACAAGAGACCTTCTGTTGTAATTTCTATGACAACTACAGTTGAGGTGACAAGTGACCTTCTGTTGTAGTCTCTATGACAACTACAGTTGAGGTGACAAGTGACCTTCTGTTGTAGTCTCTATGACAACTACAGTTGAGGTGACAAGTGACCTTCTGTTGTAGTCTCTATGACAACTACAGTTGATGTGACAAATGACCTTCTGTTGTAGTCTGTATGACAACTATGGTTGAGGTGACAAATGACCTTCTGTTGTAGTCTCTATGACAACTACAGTTGAAGTGCCAAGTGACCTTCTGTTGTAGTCTCTATGACAACTACAGTTGAGGTGACAAATGACCTTCTGTAGTAGTCTCTATGACAACTACAGTTGAGGTGACAAATGACCTTCTGTTGTAGTCTCTATGACAACTACAGTTGAGGTGACAAATGACCTTCTGTAGTAGTCTCTATGACAACTACAGTTGAGGTGACAAATGACCTTCTGTTGTAGTCTCTATGACAACTACAAGGCAGTGACCAATGGGGCACAGGTGGATGAGCACCTCTTTGGGTGGCCTGTTCGTAAGTACATGCTACTTGCTACATGCTACTTGCTACATGCTACTTGCTACATGCTAAATGCAACATGGTACTTGCTACTTACTACATGCAACTTGCTACTTACTACATGCTACTTGTTACATGCTACTTACTACATGATACTTGCTACATGCTATATGCTACTTGTTACATGCTACATGCTACATGCTACTTGCCACATGCTACTTGCTACTTGCTACATGCTACTTTCGACATGCTACTTGCTACATTCTACTTGCTACAGCAAATGTGTTTTACACCTACACTACTTTCTCATAGGGGATATTTTGACTATTAAGTTGATATTGGCAAATTCACATTAGATAATATTGCAGCACTGAGATGTCACTCAGAATATTTGTTGCAGAACAGTGCGTTGTCAATAATGACATACATTAGACGGTTTATTGGCATGGGTCAAGGGGTGCTAAACTCCACACCATGACACATGTCCAAGGGGTTTCAGTGTCCAAGGGCGGACTTATTTAGAGACCTAATTCACCACGGAATGCTACCGGCACATCCTAGTGATATACTGTGTCATATACAACAGGTTCATATGTTAGAAGTTGCATTGCACCAAATTGTGATTTTGTTATGAGCAATCCTGGGAGACTCTTCTCTTGTAAACAGACGTGTTTAGAACAATGGAGTGTCCACATATGTATCTAATGCGTGGGAGAATGGCATATCAGCATTTCTCAGTTTCCTTTAAATGATGTTGTCTTGCTTAAACAGGACCTGGCAGCTCATGCCGAGACCCCAGTGTCATTGAAGAGTGCTCTGCCGACTGGGTCACCTCACCTGAGTATCCAGGTGAGACTTATGTGTTGACCAATATGTCACAGATGGACCCATCAGTATGTTTTGACCAATATGACACAGGTGAACATATCAGTTGGTAAAGACAAACACAAAACATTCTATGTGGTGATTGTTGTGTCATTACTTTGTATCAAAGTGCTTTTTGTGGTATACAAACTATGGTGTTTTGCTAAACAGTGTTACATTTATTTAGTTTTTGAAAAATTGTTGTGTTGACATTTAACTGAGCAGATATACTTACTCTGTAGCTCATCCAAATGAACCATAGAACTTCACAATGCTTAAAAATCATCTGAAACTGTAAACACCTTGCTCTAATAATGAATGTTGCCTCTTCTTGGTGTGACAATTAATAGTTTGTTTATGTTATGCATCTGTGCCTAGGTTCCTAAGTATATAAGCTCTATAGAAATGAAGACCACTATGTGTCACATCCATGCCTATACCAAATATAAGTTTAGCACTTATTAATGTCCCAATTTGAATCATCAGGAACTCAGTTTTTAGCAGGAAATACCATGTTAAGAAAACATCTGTATTGTATTGTATTGTATCTAAGTGCACCAGTGACGTGACTGTTGATTGTACAGTACAGCTGTAGTTGCAAATGGTTAGTTTGTATTTAATGGTTAGGTGTACTGCCTTTTGTTTTGCTTTATTTGTGTGTGCACCTTTGTGTTTCAGAACCTACCTATGAGCAGGTGATGCAGCCTGCCAAGTTCCACCTGCGTCATTCTGTTGGCCGTCACCTGCCAGCAGCCAACAGAGCCCTGTGCCATTCTGTTGGCCATCACCTGCCAGCAGCCAACAGAGCCCTGTGCCATTCTGTTGGCCATCACCTGCCAGCAGCCAACAGTTCCCTGTGCCATTCTGTTGGCCGTCACCTGCCAGCAGCCAACAGTTCCCTGTGCCATTCTGTTGGCCATCACCTGCCAGCAGCCAACAGTTCCCTGTGCCATTCTGTTGGCCATCACCTGCCAGCAGCCAACAGTGCCCTGTGCCATTCTGTTGGCCATCACCTGCCAGCAGCCAACAGTTCCCTGTGCCATTCTGTTGGCCATCACCTGCCAGCAGCCAACAGTTCCCTGTGCCATTCTGTTGGCCATCACCTGCCAGCAGCCAACAGTGCCCTGTGCCATTCTGTTGGCCATCACCTGCCAGCAGCCAACAGTTCCCTGTGCCATTCTGTTGGCCGTCACCTGCCAGCAGCCAACAGTTCCCTGTGCCATTCTGTTGGCCATCACCTGCCAGCAGCCAACAGTTCCCTGTGCCATTCTGTTGGCCATCACCTGCCAGCAGCCAACAGTGCCCTGTGCCATTCTGTTGGCCATCACCTGCCAGCAGCCAACAGTTCCCTGTGCCATTCTGTTGGCCATCACCTGCCAGCAGCCAACAGTTCCCTGCCAGAGCCACCAGAGTCACGGCTGATGCACACAGTGTTTGGCCTGCGCAGTGTCCCCTATACCTCACCCTATGGCATCTTCTTCGACGATGATGAGGACAACTTCATCACAAGTCCATCCATTCCAATGCCACACATGCCTCATGCAGCTCTCAAGAAACAAGTGAAGAACGGTTGGGATAGGGTGCATTACCCCCGACATATGTCGGTCAACACAGGGCGTGACTCTGTCAAGTACAGTCAGTGGAATGACATCTCAGCATAACTGTCCTTTCAGTTCCATGGCTCGCACATGACAAGTCAAACATAATGCTTGTAATTGTATTAAAATGGAGTGTGATCTGTTTATTAGATTCAAAAACCCTACTATTACATATGGAATTGCTTTGTTGAACCACCAAGTCTTCGACAGAATTATGAAACTAGAATTTTTAGTAAGGGGTTACATCAGCCCCCATTCATTCAGTCTCCTAGGCAGCACTCATATTTCGGCTTACTGCAGCACTTTTGAACATTTGGCATATTTATCATTTTAAATGTTTGCTTCGATCTGACTGGAACCTTGTTAATGTCAGTGTTGTGTTTAACATTAAGACTAGCTTACACGAGTGATTGATTATTTGTCATATCACATGGCATCTAATTTGATAGCCTTTATACAAGCATTTGCATGAATGACTACCTAGTAGTCTCAACGTGGCGAACAATTGCAACCTAAATCTTCACTGCAACTATCTATTTCTAATCAACAACCAAACCTCGGGTATTATGAGTTTTTATTTTTTTTTATTTTAGATTGCTCTCTTATTGCCTGTACAGCTTTCTTGGTTATGTACAAAAATACTATTTGCATCCCAATTACAGCTTTCATTAGCAATACTCTACAAAATACTACCGAGTAGTCTCAATGTGGCAAACAATTGTGACCTAAATCTTCAGTTATTTTGAACATGATAATGTGTTGTTTTGCATGAAATTTCACTGAACTGATTGAAAATACCAGCTCTTATATATGTTACTTGACTCCCAACTATTGTAACCAGTAACCGTAGAAGCAAGATTTAACTAGTGCTCAATTACCCTTTAATGCTTTTGCCTTAAATCGCTGATGATATATGTCCCTCAAAATAGGAAGGAGGAATGTTGTTATAGAAATGATGTTATTATATCCCCTTGTGACTCCCCTAAAGACAACTGAAACTTTATTGTGTGTGCCGACAGTATTCATCCATTTCACACATACACTGATGTATATGTGAAATAAAATAACTTGGTGAAAACAAATACAGCATTATTTTGGTGATTTATTAACACAATTGTATCGTCATTAAAATCAATGTGGGTGATTTGTTAACCCATTAGAGTCCACGCATCCGAAAGCGTCCGGGTGTGTCCTCACCAGAGCGCCCGAAAGCGTCCGGAGATAAAGCCTCTAGCGGTGGCCCCATATTGCGGATACTTAAGAGACTAATTCCTAAGGATCCTTTGATATCTCAGCTATGAATCCAGGCTAATTTTGACATGGGTTTGCACTGACAAAAAATTAATTTTTTTGTGATTGAAGTTCATCATCATTCAAAAATGGCGGCGCCTTGACATCGTAACTATTTACTACTGATGAAATTTGTTCTTATATATATATCGTTCGATTGGACACTTTTGACATTGAACTAAAGGTAAGTTTACATTACGTTCGAAATACACTGATTGAGCGATAAAATTAATGATCAGAACTTTGTTTATGTTTCGTTTTCCAAGTTGGGTGACCAGCAGTCAGGTTTTCAGCGCCGAAACGGTTGTTTTTTGTGTTGATATATGAAAATTAGGTATTTTATTATAACAAATCATTATGTAACACTGTCAATTTTCCTAATGGGTGACATTTCGTTGTTTCAGGTGTCAAAATACCAGTGATCACAATGTCATCATACACATTGGCATGACACAGAAGAGAAATGTAGGATGATGACAACCAAGATAGAAGTCTTGCAAAGCTGTATTTCTGGTCCACGTCAAGACAAAATGAACTAACTTACATAGGACCTTGTCTAAACAAGGCAGAGCATGTGCAAATAGAACAATATAATAAATTTTATGTGATAAAACATGATATTCTAGTGTACTGTTGTCCAGAATAGTAACTGCGCAACCGGAACAAGTAACTGGAACCGGAAGTAACTGCGCAACCGGAACCGTAAGTAAATGCCCAACCGGAACCGGAAGTAACTGCGCAACCGGTTCCCGTTGCGCAGTTACTTCTGGTTACTTAGTTACTTCCAGTTGCGCAGTTACTATTTAGGACAGTAGAATATCAGGTACTTTTGCAGTTTAGGCCCGCACCTCGAAAAAAGAATCAAAATGATCACCTACGATGACCAAACTTTGCAGGGCATATCTACTACACCTGAACTATGCATATGCAATTGTCACGTCATCAAAAAATAATAATTAATGCCTGAAATAGATCAAAATGTGTAAGTAAATAACGCGCTTTCCTAGCCGAACCACTACTGACACAGTGAACTGCGTCAGGTGGCGCCACCATATTGCTGCCGTTAAACCGTGCGGTCAGACCACAATGTGTTTGTAACATCATCAGTTGAAGATAAGAGCACATAGTTATGAACTTTTAATTATTTTATACAACCAGGAAATAATCACTATTAAAAACAATTGTTTTGTTAAAACGCTCAAACCGATATTATGTTACTGCGAGTAAATATATCTGTAATCATTAGCCATGAACACTGTTTGATAATTTTTCTAATATGTAAGAATTGTAATATACATGTATACAATAATTATATAAATATATATATATTATAAAGCATAATGCATTTATCATCTGTATCAGCACATTGTTATTACCTATTCATCTATCCATACACATATATACACACAGATATACGTATTATATATATACATATTCATATATATATATATATATATATATATATATATATATATATATATATATATATATATATATATATTACAATTGTTACTTATCAAAACAATGATATAATACAATTGTTTTAAATAATGAATATTATATTGATATCCTGGTAGTATAAAATTAATAACTATATTATGCAGATAAGCAATTGACATGTTTCTGTTCGTATTAAAGTATATGAAGTGCCATCAGCTGTTGTTAAAGGGGCACTGTATGGGATTGAATCTTCCACGCGAAACGGCAACATTTTGCCGACCCGCGAGAGGCAGCACCGCCAGTACCTAAAAATATCTTGTTGACGTTGACGATGTTGCGCAGCCGAGCGGTGAACAAAACTGCGACAATTGACAAGACAAGCATGCCGCGTGATAACTGTTGTTGCTATTTTTAACTCACGGCTTTTAAAAGTGATCCTGGACAGTGCAGTTGTGGAACCATCTGTAATAGATTGGAAAAGAGAGGCGCGTGTCCGTGTTTAATTCAAATTCAACAAGATATATTTAGGTACTGACGGTGCTGCCTCCTCGCGGGTCGGCCAAATTTGGCTGTTTCGCGTGTAAGGTTCAATCCCATACAGGGGACCCTACCATACAGTGCCTCTTTAACGAAATCTAAAATGCGTATTTCATGTAATACGAGACGATATAAAAATTAATTGTTGTCTGACCCCACGGTTTAACGGCAGCAAGATGGTGGTGCCACCTGACAGAGTTCACTGCGGCAGTAGTGACTCGGCGTGGAAAGCGCGTTATTTACTTACACATTTTGATCAATTTCAGGCATTAATTATTATTTTCTGATCACGTGACAAGTGCATACGCATAGTTCAGGTGGAGTAAATACGGCCTGCGGATATTGTTTTTTCGAGGTGCGGGCCTAAACTGCAAAAGTACCGAATATCATGTTTTATTCACATAAAAAAATGGTACTATGTAAGTCAGTTCATTTTGTCTGGATATGGACGAGAAATACAGCTTTGCAATACTTCTATCTTGGTTGTCATCATCCTACATGTCACTTCTTTGTCATGCCAATGTGTATGTTGATCACTGGTATTTTGACACCTGAAACAATGAAATATCAACCATTAGGAAACTTGAGTGTTACCTAATGATTTGAATAAAACACCTAATTTTCATATTTCAACAGATAAACAACTGTTTAAGTGCTGAAAACCCGACTGCTGGTCACCCAATTTGGACAACGAAACATAAACAACGCTCCGATCATTCATTTTATCGCTCATTCAGTTGTATTTCGAACGTAATGTAAACTTACCTTTAGTTCAATGTCAAAAGTGTCCAATCCAACGATATATAAGCACAAACTTCATCACTAGTAAATAGCTACGATGTCCAAGGCGCCGCCATTTTTGAAGGAGCAAAGATGATGAACTTCAATCACGAAAAACTCAATTGGGCACTTATGTACAAATGGGATCCACCTCAATTTTGCTATTATAACTGTATTTTTGCAAACATTTGATACTTGATTTTGTTAATTCAATCAATTATAATCATCTTGCGCATATTTATGTTATATAAACAGCGCGTCTTGGCAGACTTTTGTAGACACTGTACAAGTGAACCAGTACAAACAGATTACAGACATGTACATCACATTGCTGCTAACAATGCTACAGATTACGACATTTTAATAACTCCAGTTGGCATATAAATCTATACCCAGGGGTAGGTATATGTAAAATTTCTTATGTAACACAATTATATAAATTATACATTGTCGTGTATTACAACATCTTGAACTTAGTATACAACTACAAAAGCTTTATTAATATTTAGCAGTACATTCACGATGGCTGCTCGTAGCTTGCTGCTCCCACAGCCCAGGCAGGCGCACTCTATTATTCTAGTTAACATTAAGGCCAAGGGGCGGGTCTAGTAACTATGACAACTGCTATATCCCTATGCATGTAGCCGGCGCTAGTAACTACGGATATATGTCATCCCTCCCCTTTTAGTTCTACGCACCATTATCCGCAATCATAGTAGAAACATCATCAATAGCGGCATAACTAAATCATAACAGATTGTATAATCTCTATGGAAGTTTTTGAATTGCTACACGCACAACAAAATTCTAATTTGAATGCTATCATAACATATGCATGCAAGTTTGCTTTGCTACATCGCATAAATGGAAATTAATGGAAGCTAAACGCTATCATAGCTCTCCTTGAAGAACAACAACTAACATTAAATGTTCCTTCAAGTTCTACACTGGCGCAGTTCATTTCGAACAAATCAGTCTATCCGGCGGTTTCCGGATACGCACTGGACGAGCGTTACCGGCTCCAGGAGTAACGAGTTCATCCTTGTCACTGCGCACTTCGGTGTTAGTATCGACACTTCGTTTCTCCTCTGGTCGCTGTTCCTCGGTTGGTGCCGTGCGGTTTGTTGGTGGCTGAAGTAGCTGAACGGGTTGCTGCAGGTGGCGCCGCTGATCAGGCTCCGTTCCCTCAGTCTCCGCAGGTAGACGTTTACGCAAGTGGTCGCAGTGCCGTCTCCACACACGTCCATCAGCCAGTCTCACTGTGTATGACGCTGACCCTGTTTTCTGTCCCAGCACCCCTGGCTGCCACTTAGGGGTACCCGCGAAGTTCATCGCCCACACAGCGTCGCCAGCATAGAACGTGTAGTCCGTACTCGACGTGTGACTGTCACATTCTTTGCCTTGCTTTCGCAACACTGTATCTTTGATGTCCGGCTGGACAAGATGCATGCGGGTTTTGGGTTTACGTCCCATTAGTAGCTCTGCTGGCGCCTGACCCGTTGTTGTCTGGGGAGTAACACGATAATGCAGCAGAAAGTGTTGGCAAGCCGTTCGCAAGCATTCCCAATCCCAATGAGTTCTCAAGAAAATGGCCCAAACATCGTAACCGATTTGCTTTATTCGTAATGGA
Source organism: Oasisia sp. SBJ-2009 (assembly GCA_964017155.1). Lineage (NCBI taxonomy): Eukaryota > Metazoa > Annelida > Polychaeta > Sabellida > Siboglinidae > Oasisia > Oasisia sp. SBJ-2009. Next base: position 35,450,399 of record OZ024860.1, read on the forward strand.
TTCGCAAGCATTTGCAACGTTTTGTTTGCATTCGTATTGATGAATGCTAGCAAATCCTTACAAATGCCTTACGATCACTACAAATGCCTTGCGAATTTTAGGAGCATGTTCCTAATATTCGCGACAATATAATATTCGCCACTGTGTGAGAGAAGCATTACTACATGTGTTATCTGATGTTCTCTGCTAGATTATTCATGTTTTTTTTTTTTAATATGTCATATGCTACCATGCCATCTCATTTACCTACTTACACTATATGTGACCCATCTTAACAAAAGCGGTCGGATGTCGGTAAATAAGATTTTCTGTAAATGCCGATTTTGCGAAAAAATCTGGCATTTGTAAATTTTGAGATTTTCCCTGAAAATTATTCTTTAGTATTCGTTTTATCGATTGTCACACTTGTTATCATCTAACTAACTCTGTTTCGTGTATTTTAAAGACAGTTGCGTAGAGCTATGCTAAGAAGGCCTAAGTGTTCCGCTCCGTTTCCATAAAACAAAGCCGAAAATGCCAGTAATTGCGCGCATTCTTTGCCGCTAATTTTGGGACGATCCCTATCATAACGGGTATCACCGCGTAGCTTAACGCGCCATCTGTCCATATATGGTCATATTTATGCTAATGCATGCATTCTCAGGCCTCCAGAATGCTTGGAATAGACCCCTATCCGTGCCAGCTGTGTAAACAAACCGGGGTCACATGGTAGCAACAGCCCAGGCAACCGTTCTCATTGGTCCAACGTGGAACATTTACATAATTTTCTGAACAACGCGTGCGCACCGTGTATTTTCTTCGCGTCACTGCTGACGTAGTTAGCGAGGAAGACGAAGCGAAAAATGGCGATGTTGTTAAACTCTGATGCAAGTGATCGGGCACAAATAGATAGTTTGATTGGGGAGTATTTTTTGGAGGAAGTGACTGTGATGGTATGCCAATGTAAATGCATAGAACGACATATGCAGTCCAAGAGATCAGTCTTGGAAGATGACGAGACTCGAAGTCGATCAGTGTTATCCCTCTCTCTGCTTGTAATTGTAATAAAGTGATTTGTTCAGTACTTCTGGTGTCGAATCAGATATGTATGAATGCGAGATGAGTCGGACAATCTGACTACACAGATGTCAGGCCAAGACGACACGTTTCATGGTGGCAGCTACGGTTGAATCCGGCGCTTTCGACATTCGTAAATAGGTCAACACGCACGCGGCACCGTCGAGTCGACGCTGGCCAGCTCCGATTTGTTCTCACTGAGTAAGTGGTAGACATTGCCATTAATAGGCAGCCATGGGTGATCTGTCAGGTATAGAGCCGCCCCGCATGAACTGGTTAGCCACTGATTTACCCACGGAGTTTCGTTCATTCCGTCACTATTGCGAACTGATTTTCAGTGGGCCCTTTGCTGAAAAAGGGCAGAGTGAACGAGTGACCTACATCCTGCTATGGGTAGGACAGGAGGGTCGGCGAATGTACAATACGTGGGACCTCAGTGAAACTGATAAGAAAGACGTTGAGGTCATTTGGGCTAAATTCCAGGCTCTTATAGAACCCAAGTCTAATTACAGGCTGAGCCGTTTTCATCTGCAAACATTCAGGCAGTTGAGCTCTGAGACAGTTGACGAATTCATGACACGCTGCAAGACGCAGGCGCGTAAATGCAAGTTCCGTGATACTACAGAAACCGAGGAGAGGTTGATCGAACAGTTAGTAGTGGGTGTCCGGCACGGGAAAGTGCAGGAAAATCTACTGTGCCGTGATGAGACACTAACACTTGACGCGGCGATGGACGTTGCTAGAACGCATGAAGCAACACTGGCCAACATGCAGCAGTTCTCAGGAGACGCTAGCAGCATCAGTCACGTCAGCCGGTCGCGGAGAACACATGAGCCAAGCGGACGTCGAGAGGAGGCACCTACGTGCACAAAATGTGGACGTCATCATGCGCCCACAGATCGATGTCCAGCAGAGGGTAGTAGGTGTAACGCATGTGGGAAACTCAATCACTGGCAGCGAGTATGTCGGCAGGCTACAGGTTGGACGTCTGGCGCCGGAGGAAGACCACACTCTTCTGGGCGACCAAGATCCCGAGCTAGGTCAAGACGAAGGACCAACGGAGATGAGCGCCAACGAGGTGGTGTCCACTCCATCAGTCAAGACGCCAGATTCGATCAGCTCAGCGACAACTTCGAGCCGCTTGCTTTTAATACCGTCAACATCAATGCCGTCGAGAGGGACGAGGTATATGCGACTCTCAGGATCACGCTGAAAGACAGGCCTGACACCCCAGCGACACTTTGTGTCAAGGTCGACACAGGTGCGCAGGGTAACGTAATGCCGCTGAGAACGTTCCAGCGCATGTACCCGTCAAACATCGACACAGAAGGAATACCTGTGCGAGGCAGCCTTGAGCATCGAGACACGATCCTAACTGCCTACAACGGACAATTGATCCGGCAGTACGGTACTACGCGACTGAAGTGTGTGCATGAGACAACCACACACGAAGCAGAGTTCTTTGTTGCTGACACACCAGGTTCAGTGATCTTGGGTCTACCTTCCTGCCGCAAGCTCAACTTGGTGACCTTGAACTGTGCAGTCAGCAAACATACACCGCCGTTGAACTCGAAGGAAGATCTCCAGCGGCTGTATCCAGATTGTTTTAAGGGCATCGGAAAGTTCCGCGAAACGTTCCACATCACACTAGACCCTGCTGTGACCCCAGTCGTACATGCGCCCAGACGATGTCCGATCCACATCAAAGACGACGTGAGGAATGAGATCAACCAGATGGTAGAACTCGGGGTGATCGAGAAGGTCGAGGAGCCTACAGATTGGGTATCTAGCATCGTATACAGCAGGAAGTCGAACGGAAAGTTGCGCATCTGCTTGGATCCCAAAGACTTGAACACAGCTATCAAGCGTCCGCACTACCCAACACCGACCTTGGAGGAAATTACCCACAAGCTTGCTGGGTCAATGATCTTCTCCAAGCTAGACGCACGTCACGGATACTGGTCCGTGCAGTTAGACGACGAGTCTAAGCGTCTGACAACGTTCAACAGTCCCTTCGGCCGGTACTGTTTCAGAAGACTACCGTTTGGCCTGAACCTCAGCCAAGACGTGTTCCAGGAGAGGATGGACTGCATCCTTGAGAAGTGCCCCGGAACGATAAGTATTGCTGATGACGTGGGTGTGTTCGGGAAGAGAGAAGCCGAACACGACAAACATCTGCACAACCTGATGAGAGTAGCACTGCAGCATGGGCTGGTGTTCAACATTGATAAATGCGACATCAAACAGGCGAACATGAAGTTCTTCGGGTTGGAATTCAGCGCAGACGGCGTACGTTCAGACCCAGGCAGAGCCGCAGACATCCAGCGAATGAAAGCACCGCAAAACGTCGCACAGCTTCAGGAATTTCTGGGCATAGCCACGTACATGTCGCCATTCATTCCAAACTTGTCGCAGAAAACCGCAACCCTGCGTGATCTAGTGAAGAAGGACGCCGAGTACATCTGGACGGACTCTCACAACGCAGCGTTTGAAGCGACGAAGTCTCTCATCTGTCGTGAAATGACCCTTGCGTACTTCGACCCACAGGCTGAGAGTGTCATCCAGGTCGACGCCTCCAGCCGAGGACTCGGCGCTGTTCTCATTCAACACGGGAAGCCCATCGCGTTTGCCAGCAAGTCCCTTGGTGATTGCGAACAGCGATACGCCAACATTGAACGTGAGATGCTCGCAGTCGTCTTCGGCTGCGAGAGGTTTCACATGTATGTCTACGGAAAATCGTTCGTTCTCGAGTCGGACCACAAACCTCTCGAGATGATCAACTTGAAGAACCTTGCATCAGCACCGCAGAGATTACAGAGAATGTTCCTGCGATTACAACCGTATGACTTTGTGTTACGCTACAAGCCAGGAAAGCAGATGATGCTGGCCGACGCCATGTCAAGACAACCGAGTAGCGAGTCGACGCAGATCGACCTTGACATACAAGTGTCATTCGTACAGTTTTCAACGCAGAAACTACAGTCGATTAGAAAGGCGACACAGGCCGACGATGAACTGTGTGCGCTGAGAGCCATCATCGTGGATGGATGGCCAGATAGCCAACGCCACCTAGCTGCACCGTTGCGACCCTACTGGTCATGCCGAGACGAGTTGGCAGTTGAGGACGGTCTTATCTTGAAGGGCGACCGTCTGGTGATTCCCCTAAGTCTACAGGCGGAAGTGTTGAGCAAACTGCACGAGGCTCACCAGGGCATAGAGAAGACCCGGCTGCGAGCGAGGTCCTGTGTCTACTGGAAGTCGATCAACAAGGACATCGACGACATCGTGAGGAAGTGCGACGCGTGTCAACGGTTACAGAAACGTCAGGCGCACGAGCCGCTGATGCAGCATGAGTTACCGACACGTCCGTGGCAGATCGTCGGCACAGACCTGTTTGCCATACGAGAGGACACGTATCTACTCATCTGTGACTACCACTCGAAATTCCCTTTTGTCTACCGCATCGAGGGGAAGGTGACGAGTGACCGCATCATATCGAAGATGAGTGAGGTGTTTGCGGATAATGGATCGCCAAGCAAGGTTGTGAGCGACAACGGTGGACACTATGGTAGTCAGGCTTTTCGAAACTTCGCCGCCGAGTGGTGCTTTGACCACGTAACGTCCAGCCCACACTTCCCACAATCGAATGGATTCATCGAACGTCAAGTTCAGACGGTGAAGTATACCCTGAAGAAGGCAGCGATGTCGAGATCCAACCCGCAGAAAGCACTGCTCGCGTTGAGATCCACACCAATCGACAGCCACTTACCGTCACCGGCATAGATGCTAAATGCCCGCAAGTACAAGTCGAACCTCCCCGTGATCATCAGAAATGAACACTGGTCGAAAGACGAAATCAGACGTCGTCTCGCCGAGAGGCAAGAAATCCAACGTCTCAACCATGATAAGCGAGCTATGCAACCACTTGCACCGCTAATACCCGGACAGGACGTTCGTGTGAGAGACACTCAGACAGACACCTGGCAGCCTGCCAAGGTGATATCAACTGATGTACAGCCGCGGTCGTACAACGTCTTGACTCCGACAGGCAATGTCCTTAGGTGTAACCGTCGTCACCTCCGTGAGACGACTGAGCGACATACGTTCCAACAAGACAACGTGGACGATACAGACGACTTGACGCGAAGAGACGACATGCAAGTCGTACCACCTCCGTGTAACTCCGTGTTACCCCAGAAGAAGTCAGTCCGTTTCCAGCTTCCACAACCGGAACAATACACTAGCTCCGGAAGACGAGTGAAACGCCCACAACGATTGGACCTGTAATTGTGTTCTAGTCTACACGAACATTATGGCTAATAGTTAGAATAATGATTTGATTTCTCTTACATACGGACATTAGTAAGTTAGTTATTTTGTCTTTATGTTTTGAAGAAAGAGGGATGTGATGGTATGCCAATGTAAATGTATAGAACGACATATGCAGTCCAAGAGATCAGTCTTGGAAGATGACGAGACTCGAGGTCGATCAGTGTTATCCCTCTCTCTGCTTGTAATTGTAATAAAGTGATTTGTTCAGTACTTCTGGTGTCGAATCAGATATGTATGAATGCGAGATTTGTCGGACAATCCGACTACAGAGATGTCAGGCCAAGACGACACGTTTCAGTGACTGATGAAAGCGAGCCGGACGATGACGAGGATGACAATTTTGTGAACTAATCACTGACGAAGACGACGATTTAGACTTTCGTCAGAATGATTACGACACGGCGGCGGCCACTATGCAAGTCGCCGACCGATCCGTAGAGACGGTGTCAGATTCTCCGGATGAGGAATTGCGAAAATGTTCATATTAACACAGTATCTTAAGAATGACATTATCTTCCAACCTGCCAATTGTCAACATGATCGGTCCATGGTAACTAAGGTACATTCCATGAAACGTAACAAATAGTTTGCATCAACTTTGAAGGCCATTTTCTTACTTTGAAGGTTTCTACCCCACACATGTTTGTCAAGCTATAACTTCGGCTAGAATCGAGATATCTTCTAGCATGATATATCATATGAAAGCAGATATTCTGCTCTTTCCAGTGGTAGTGATGACTTAATTTTAAAAATTACCGACAGCCGACCGATTTTGTTAAGATGGGTCACATATTATTGTTTACTTACGTAATTATGACCCGGCAACGAATCTTGCCAGTTACCTTATTAAAACAAAGTTGTTGATGCTATTAATACTAGCCAGATCCAAATAAAAAATATTACCTAAAAGCATTATATAATAAAACCAAGCTCAACGAAAATGAAACATAACGACTCCCCATTCTCACTGTTCTGCATCAACTGCCATAGTTTGGAACCCCACTGAATATAATATATGTTGAATTTTTCTTGTTGCATTGTGAAAATAAAAGGATTTACTTACTAATTTACTTGTCTTCTATGATCATACAAAGGAATTCCAACTAGAAAGTGATGCAGACAGGCAGTGCTTCATGCCACCCGTCCATATGCAGTGGCCATTAGATACGAAATGTACGACCAACGTCACAGTTTTGCATCTCTATGAAGATAACATAGAGCACCATTTTGTATATGTATACATGTGTATGCCAGGTGATGACATTTGCTAAACCATTAACGTAATTATGACAAATGTCTTAGGAGTTGAGAAAATGGATGAAAATCATGAAATAGAAGTAAAAAATGGATCTCCATATAACATTCAATTTTTTGCGACCCACAAACTTTGTCACTTCATATTTATTATCACCTTGGGCTTGCCTTTATCACCAAGTTGACGTCCAGACACACCATGTGTGGCTGTTGTGAAATGTCTGCTGGTTTTGAACCAATTAGTGATGATAAGTTCGACTTAACAATGACACAAGACAGATGTCAAGAACATACACAGAATATAAGCAAATATTCTAGTTTTGATGAACAGGCAAAACTCCCCAGAGTCTGACAGTACTCAGTGTGACTAGAGTCTGACAGTAGTCAGTGTGACTAGAGTCTGGCAGTACTCAGTGTGACTAGAGTCTGAGAGTACTTACTCAGTGTGACTAGAGTCTGAGAGTACTCAGTGTGACTAGAGTCTGACAGTACTCAGTGTGACTAGAGTCTGACAGTACTCAGTGTGACTAGAGTCTGATAGTACTCAGTGTGACTAGTCTGGCAGTACTCAGTGTGACTAGGGTCTGAGAGTACTCAGTGTGACTAGAGTCTGACAGTACTCAGTGTGACTAGAGTCTGAGCGTATTCAGTGTGACTAGAGTCTGAGAGTACTAAGTGTGACTAGAGTCTGAGAGTACTCAGTGTGACTAGAGCCTGAGAGTACTCAGTGTGACTAGAGTCTGAGAGTACTCAGTGTGACTAGAGTCTGAGAGTACTCAGTGTGACTAGAGCCTGACAATACTCAGTGTAACTAGAGCCTGACAGTACTCAGTGTGACTAGAGTCTGACAGTACTCAGTGTGACTAGAGTCTGACAGTACTCAGTGTGACTCAGATTCAACATGGATGATGGCCTTTATACAGGAATGGTTTTAATTGTACTTCAGAAAGCCTGATCTTCACAAAAACATCTACGAGACAATGGTCAGACCTATCCTAGAATATGCCAGTTCATTATGGGACCACCAAAACTAACATTAAATGGCTAGAAGCTGTCCAGTGCCAGGCTGTAAGATTTGTAACTGAGGACTACAAGACCACCAGTAGTCCCACCGCAATGATCCAGGAGCTTGGTTAGAAATCCCTCAACAACAAAGGATCATTGCCAAACAAAACCAACTTCCTACATCCTTCCACACTGACAACAAGAGGTCCCAGATTGCGCTATCCCATCCCCTATTGCAGAACTGATATGTTTAAGCATTCTTTCTTTCCAGCTGGTATCCGCCTATGGACCCAAATGCCTGAGTGCAGTCACATCCCTGCCCCTACACACCTTCAAGGGAAGGTTGGCCACTCTGGAAGTTTAGGCACAAAGTGTACATGCTTTTATTTCCTTCTCACTATCATAGCAATGGCAGTGCAGAAAGATACACCATTTTTAGTATTACTTTTAATAATTTCAACATACACCATATTCATGTATGTTGTACATTCAATCACCAACTTCATCCACATTGTGTAGTCACAAGAGTGCGATAATGTTCCATAGTAGGATTATGTACTTAAATGGAAGAAGATGCGTAACAAGAGGGAAGGAGGAATGATGAGGAACCTCTCAAGATTCGTACTTGGTACAGAACATGTGGCACAACTGATTTAGTGACAATCCACTGCAGGGTCTTCTAGAGCAAGTGCATGAGGTCTAGCCAACCATCTGATAACACCACCATTTAGTTGGAGGGAGGACAACTCTGCCTAGTATGGCTTGTATTTACAAGTGAAATTTAACTTACTTACACTGTAATTTATATATAGCACATGTGTTTGTGTTTTCAGAGAGAAAATGGATGGGAATGACAGCTGCATCTTGAAATTTAAAAGATGCAAATTACAACTGGATTTCCTGCATCAACATGATGATTTAACTACAAAACAATCAAAAGGTGAACAATTCTGTGAATCACCCACACCCCGCAATGATATCAACATTTGATTCCATATACATCACCCTCTCCAATGCTATGTATGGATGTAACACCTTCTTCCCTTTCACAAAATGATGAGTGAATACACTATCAATGTGTTCTACCAGTCACATCACAAGCATTATGCTTGGAAATAAAAGTTAAAAACACACCATAATCCCACATGGTGCTGCAACCTAGACAAACACTAGTGAGGGCTCTTAATGTCAGAAAAGGCCATACATTTTCACTGTTGGACAAAAGCATGAAATTTGGCACAGATGAACTTGATACCATACTATTTCAGAATGTTGATGGAAGCAACCTGAGATGTTGATGCTTCCACCACTTTTTGCAATATTCAAAATGGCTGCCATCGAAAATAAAAAACTTGCTTTTCCATATTTCATGAACAGTTTCACATAAAATGTTTCTTTTTGGCTTAATATATAAATTTTCTGGTCTTCTAATTTCACATATGGTGCATTTTTACTTATTCGACATTCATATCCGCCATTTTTAAAGATGGTGGCCATATTCACTAATGTTGCTATATCTTATAAAATATGGCACTTAGAGTCGTTATTTTGGCATCAATATATAGGTAAGTGGATAGCGATTTTAAATTTATCAAACATTTCAACTGACCTTAATTTGACCTTCACAACTGCCATTTAATAAAATGGCGGCTGTAAAATCGAATAGTTTATGTATCTTTAAAACGAGATATTTAGAGGGATGCTATACGGACACTTTTTCAATACATACGTATATTGGGGTAGCTATTTTAAATATTTTACTTTTTGACCTTGACCGACATTCACATTCGCCGTTTTTCAAGATGGTGACCCTCAAAACTCATTTCGTTATATCGTGTGAACTTTACCATCTAGAATGGATATATTTATACCATGATATAAGTGAGTGGTTAAGGTTTACAATTTAATGAAACATCTAAGATTTGACCTTCACTGACTTTCATATCCGCCATTTTACCAAACAAACAATATAGGTTTACTATGCGCTTACTGACGTTGGCCAACATCATCAGTGAGGCCGGAGTCCTGACATCTGGTCGTTCAGAAGCAGTATCCTCGCCAGCCCCAGATCACCATCTCAAGCGGACGAGATATGTTCATCAGGTGTTCTTGCTTGCTGGTAGTATCTTGAAACTCGAAGCTTTCGAGGCCCATCAAGCATCAGCCGGTCCATGTCAGAAAGAGAATTGGGATGCTGCAATGAGGATGTCATCCAAGCAGTTCGCGTTCTGGTCTTTGGTGATGGATCTGGAGATGCTGCAATGCCGCTTTGTTCGCATGTATATGCAGGTTATTGATGAACTCTGTGGATGGCTGTTCATCTTTGACCAGATACATCACTCGCGGTGGCTGCCAATTCATGTGAAGGATATTGTTGAACTTGAGAGAAGCACCCACATGTCCTAGAAGAGTTCCGCAAAGGCAACTTTGTCGTGCAGAAGAGTGAGAAGAAGTTTTCACTCATCCCCAAAGACCACAGCCACGAGCAAACAACCAAGCTCTGCAAAAGTGCATCAGGAGTTGCTAATCTCTTTGATATGCCAGATACAATGGACGAACATGCGATGGCACTAAATGAGAAGTTGCAAGCACTCGCTGCCTTCGAGGATGCTGCTGATATCGGTGCCACTGCACAACATCCTGGTCATCACGAAGAGGGTCACAGCCTGCAAATGAGATTCGCCAAGGATGTCCCCTCAATTATTAGTGTTCTGCGTCCGAGAAACCCTTTCTTACCACACAATGGTCCGGATTTGGTCACGCTCCATAGACCCATAGAGGTCATGCCATCTGCAATTGCGCAGACATTCTGCAACGCGTACAACAGAGGCAAGGATCTCCATGACGCCTTCATTTGTGACCGTCTGAGGAACGGTCGTGTTGCCATCACAGACACCATCAAGAGGTCAGCTTTCCAGATGTTCGCAAGACGTACAGATGATACACAGAACAGAAGCAAAGTCATTGCACTGAGAAAAGACATCTCACTCGTGTCTATTCTTTTCCTGTCACTGCAGTCCCGGCCAGATTTCGACTTGGACAACGTCTTCAAGTATGAAAACCAGAAAGAGCCACCATCTTTGTCTGACCAGGGAAAGCTCAGATCTGGCACAAGGTTTGATGTCCTATAATGTCTGACTATCCCAAAACTCACACCTCCTGATGATGTTACGATGAAGGTGTTGGATGGCCCAGCTGTGGTTCACATGGTTCGCCCAACCTACGGAACTAACTACCAGCAATATGTTGTGCATCACTTCATGCCATTCATTACCAACTCTCTCACAAATTCGACATCGCGACTCGACATCATTTGGGACATCTACCCTGATCAAAACCTCAAAGCCCAGGCTCTGGCAAAACGAGGCAACCCCGGCGTGACAACTATCGTCGAAGGCTCTACACCTGTAACTCGTGACTGGAACAAGTTTCTAGCAAATTCAAGAAACAAGGTGCAGCTGTTTAGGTTCCTTTCAAAAGCTGTCATCGAAGCGTCATCTCAGTTCACCGATGTTGTGGTTTGCTCCACGTATGACGATCATGTATTGGTGAATACCTCCGACAGCCAGTCGGTGGCTGACTTCGACACGATCATGCCATGCAATCACCAGGAGGCTGATAGCAGGATATTTCTGCATCTTTCTCACGCCGCACAACAAGGTCATTCGAAAGCTTTCATCCGCACAGTCGACAGTGATGTTGTCATCATTGCTATTGGACATTTTGGCAGCCTGGGTGTGATGGAGTTGTGGATAGGCTTTGGAACTGGAAAAGCCTTCCAAGACATCCCACTTCATGAAATCACCCAAACACTTGGTCCTGAGAAGTCACTGTCATGTCCACTGTTCCATTCGTTCACGGGGTGTGATACGACATCATCGTTCCTTTGTATCGGGAAGAAGACAGCCTGGGCAGCATGGCAGGCATACCCTGACCTTACGGAAACACTACTCACTCTTCCCGATGATCGTACGCTCTTGACACTCGACTCTATCCACATGGCACGCCTTGAACGCTGGACTGTTGTCATATACAGCAAGAGCAGTGGCTGCTCAAGGGTACCGAACACAATTGAGAATATATTTAAATTTAAATATACCCCAGATGTGACTGAGAATAAGAAAGCAGCGCATTTTGTCCAAGTATGCCCCGACTGCCGTAATCCGAATAGGTTCACTGATGCTCATACAAACTAAAATTGGGCACCTAACAAAAGTGTCAGTATGTTGAAATTGTCTACAAGAACTAACACACCATCCCTGTTGACAGTCTTGCACTTTTCAGCTGTAACATAACCGAATTATACAGATATTTGCATATGACATGTCAGCTTAAACTAATCATATACATAAATGATATATAGTCTGATAAGAAACTATATAAATCACTGGTAATTTGTATGTTCTATCCGATTTGTCAACATCTAAGATGCTCTTTAATGCACTAAAAGCAATCTGGATATGTTTTAGTAACAACATTATTACCACAATGAATGCGTTTACAGCGATCAAGTTGCGGCAAAGGGTGCCGCAACTGTCTATTCAACATTTGTCACGTGTCACTGGCCAACATTTGTTCTGACAGTAACTAATCTACTAGCTGTATCTGATGTTTCCAATAGTGTATGTACACCAGCGAAATAATTTGTGGCAAAATAAACGACGTGTGATGGTTATGGAAGTGTCTCTGTCTAATATAATGGGTTGCGCCCGAGTAAAATGCGGCTTATTGCAAGGGGGGTAGGGTGATAATTTGTTTGACGCAAGAGATACGTTCTACTGTGTATCACAAATATGCTTCCATCATGTAACGTGTATATTCCTGAATGTATGTCCAACATTTGAGCATTCTACATACAATTTAATTGAAATTACCATCGAAAGACGCTGCCTGGCCTTTCAATACTGCGAAAATTTATGAGAAACAGGCCTGTGATTCTGAGCCCTCCTGGGGACGTATATATACGACGCACAGTTCATAATTGCATCATACAATTAAGCAAAGTTGGTGAGCATTATGATATAGAGAAATTCGTGAAATTTAGCACTTTGCGTGTCCGAAAAAATGCTGTTCAAAATTAAGATTTTTGCATTTTTATGGTGAAATGTACAACATTTTGTAAAATAATTGTAAAAAAATATATATTTTCAATATTCTCTATATGTTACTGTCAGATCGTTAAGAGACTGTGGTGGACTGTTTGTTGTGTACAGTGCCATTAGTTTCAGGCAAACATCTGATCTATTATCGGTTTCTGAATAAACGTGTTTCAACCCACACACGGTGATATTTATCTTGGAGGGGTGCAATGTTTGAAGACGTATATTATAATTATTATCGAGATGGTGTCAATTTCCCTAGACAGTTAATCTAGCTATATGTCATTCTTGATGTATGACTAATTTTTGTGAACTTTTGACGTTTTCGGCCAATCTATTTGGCGTAAGACCACCAAAAGGTGCACGTCCGCCATTCCCCGACTGCAGAGTACCCTATAAAAGCAGCATTATGCACGTTGTCTGAATTTCTGTGAGCACATATGTAGTGTGGAGTGATTATAAATGACGTTTTTGTGCAGCGTTACATCAGAGCTGTCAAATTACGACAGCTGTCATTCGGTGCATTTCTGCGTATTAATACATTTGTCATTTTGCTTGGTGATGTAATCAGGGGCAATCCGTGGGTGATTCAAGCAGAAATGGAGGGGTGTAAGCTTTGAATGAACTTAGTGGGAGCCTGAGGTACTAAACGTTCACAATTTTTTCACTGAACCTCTGTCTATGGAGGGAAAATATGCTGTGAAATTGTCAATAAGAGAGCTGATCAAGAGTAATAGGAAATGAAGGAAACGTTATAATGGTCGCCTATGGAAAATGCAAATGTGGTCTTACGCCAGGTACCTATACATTGATACCAAGACTCTAGGTGCCATATTTGATAAGATATAGCAACATTAATGAATATGGCCGCCATATTTAAAAATGGCGGATGTGAATGTCGATCAAGGTCAAGAGGTAAAATATTTAAAATATCTACCCCAATATATGTATATATTGAAAAAGTGTCCGTATAGCATCCCTCCAAACATCTCGTTTTAAAGATATATAAACAATTTGATTTTACAGCCGCCATTTTATTAAATGGCGGTTGTGAAGGTCAAAGGTCAGATGTGAAAGGTTTGATCTATTTGAAATCGCTATCCACTGATGCCAAAATAACAACTCTAAGTATCATAGTTTATCAGATATAGCAACATTAATGAATACGGCCCACCATCTTTACAAATGGCGGATGTGAATGTAGGTAAGTCCAAATATACCATATTTGAAATTATAATACCCGGATATGTATAAATTAAGCCTAATGTTAATGTTTTATGTGAAACTGTTCATGAAATATGGAAAAACAAGTTTTTTATTTTCTTTACAAATGGTGGATGTGAATGTCGGATAAGTCCAAATATACCATATTTGAAATTATAATACCCGGATATGTATAAATTAAGCCTAATGTTAATGTTTTGTGCGAAACTGTTCATGAAATATGGAAAAACAAGTTTTTTATTTCCGATGGCAGCCATTTTGAATATTGCAAAAAATGGTGGAAGCATCAAAATCTCAGGTTGCTTCCATCAAAATTCTGAAATAGTATGGTATGGAGGTCATCTGTGCCAAATTTCATGCTTTTGTCCAAATGTGAAAATGTATTACATTAAGAGCCCTCACTACACAAGGTTCATGGAGATGCAAACGCAGACATATCCTAACTGGACAGTGTTGAGGCACCTGTAAACTTTGTAACAATACAACTACCAATACCAGCAAGTGACATACTGATTTAGGGACCTGATTCAATATTTAACAATTACTTATTTGAGAGAACCTTATATGTCACCAGTAACTACTAAACTTGCACATTATCTCACCAGGTAACACTTCCCCTATTACGAAGTGGCTGGAATATCAAGCCACAGTATATAAAGGTTCAGCTGTACTAAATCCAGGAATATATGCAAAGTAATGATAGTTATAAACAAGTAATGCCATCAATGCATGTCTAAACATGTGATGACAGATATAAAAAACAGAACAACATTTTATTATGGAACTAATGTTGTATGTATTTTTATTTTATTACTGGAGAGATCAATGGTACCATACACATGTACACCGAACTGTGAATGTATTCATGGGTACCATGCCATGTAATATGTAGTGATGATATATTCACGTGGACCACACAGGTATTCAGGTAAACCAAATGTAATGTACAAGTGTACAGTTGATGTATCCAGGTTTACAAATGTATCATACTTGTGTATCATTTTATGCATTCAGGATAACAAAATATGACACATACCAGGTAATAATAATAGTAACACTTCTATGGTGTTTAAATCATTGAAAATTCAAGGTCAGAGGTGCAACAAATATACAAATTACAAAAAGTGACTATAGTTTCAGATGACTTAAATGTAAAGCTACAGAGAAAGTATGTTTGCCAATACTGAGCTAAGCTTTAGGAATAATAAGTGGTTTGGAAAGCGGTGACATTAAAGGATCCAAGGGATATCAAAGAAGTGCAGCGGGGGTACATGTAGTGAGAGTGAAAAACAGGGGTCTTAAGTACAACATGTGCTAAACAATTGTGTATATGTAGGAGTTTGGCAAGTCCATTTTGGCAATTATGTATTCATACTAACCATATTATACATGTGTATCATTGACATATTCAGGTTGACCAGGTGTAGTCCAGCTGCATGAATCAAAGACCCTACATGTCATAAACATCAGTGTGCACGATGCACACTTATAAGCAATAAAAATTAAATAAAATTAAATTAAAATCAGCGGCTTTAACATATACATCTACCTATTGTTTATCTTTGATCAAAGGTTTGCTCAACCGTCACTGAAGTATCCATCAGTGCTGGTGTGACGGCTACGATCAACCTGGCTTCGTGTGCTTCCGGTGAAATATATCAACAGTTGTCTCATGACACGGCCTCAGGTCGAAGTCACAGTAGCCGACTGCAAACGGGCTGCTTGCCGCTTTGAAATAGTCAAGTCCACGGCCAATCTTTATAATCCAGCCATTGTTTAATCTGAAAGAGGAAATAAGAGTGACTTAACGGTTTGTGCAAGGGTTGTTTCACTCCAGTACGACGTACAGAAGTCACACAAGGTGCAACAAATCTACAATCTTACACTTCGGCAATCACAGCAGTGAGCCAGTGACATCATCCTGGTGTATTACTCACAGTAGTAACAGGAATATTATTTTGTAAATGTCAAACCAGTTGTACATAAATCAGTGTGGGAAATTGGTAAAATAAAATAGTCATAAAATATTGCATAGATTCATTCAGATGAGTTCACAATTATATCTGTGATTGAAGGCAAACTGCACAAAGTCTGTTAACCAATGCAGCAGAACATCACTGGTAAGGTCACTCTTGGCACAAACAGATGGTTTATGCCTGCAGCAGGAAGGTTGGTAAAACTGTCCCCAGGACAAGACTGCAACCTTCTAAGTGACCAATCATGTCGGGCCTCTCCTGGTGCTGCAAACTGCTACAGCCAATATGCATGCTGCCACATTCAACAGCATTGACACGTCAACCATGCTAGCACAAATCAAAAATGCAAAGTTCTGTGCAGATAACCACGATGAAGTCAATCAATCTGCAGTCCATGATGTCAACCCTGGTTATGCCCGCATGACAAATGGCAGTAGACTGGTTGTTCATGGCAGTCACAAGTGGTGAAACCAGTGGCCCTTGCATCATTTTTAAATATACATGGCAATAGTGATGGTTTTTTCCAGCAAAATTATAAATATCCATAATAATTATTTCATATGCCTGTACAAATTGCAAAAGTCTGTAAAGCTTACAGGTAAATATACAAGTTGACACATCTGTTATTACCCTGAGCTGCAACTACATTGAACGCCTTAGCATTTGATATCGGATATGGTTTCACATGAATGAATTTGGTAGAGTATAAATTTATGGAATATTCTACCAAACTAGAATACCAGTGCGTATCTGTGAATATATCACAAAACTCCTGAAGTTTTGTATCCTACATATTTGTGACTCAGTAAGTTCTTTGTGCTAATGACACATCTTGATAATCTCAGCCTGGGTTTGTGAGTGACCACTGTAACATGATGATCAGGAATTTGATGTTGTCGCGGGTACACAAACAAAGCTTGATGACAGCCTGGACTGTATCCGTCACTAGGCTGACCTGTGTATGAAGGCTGCGATGAAGCAGTGGTCACTGCCCATTGACCACCTGTTCCTTGACGTCTGATTCCACTTTGACCACAGGTATGCCATCTCATCTGCTATAATGATGCCCTCATTTGAAGTTTTTGTCTATATAGCGGCGTTCACACGTACAGACTTAAAACGATTTAGTTAAACCGGTTTAATTAAACTAGTTTATGTTTGGAAATTGGGAGCTAAACCGTTTTAAGGCGGAAGTTGTGTCGATGCACATGCGCAAACCAGTATAGCAAAATGGCCGATGATACCAGTATGGTCACGCAGTTCTCAGTCTTGTCTTTACTGACAATGTCAGCATCACACAGGAGGTGTCGTGCCTGAGCCAGGGAAAGTATCACAGATATCACCGAAAACTTGTGGAGACGTTTTTTAAGAGGCAAGAAGCTGAACAGCATGCCTTTTTCCATTTCATCATGACTTTGAAGTTTGATCGGGGTATGTTCACCTACCCCAAAATGCATTCTGTGGACGAGGGAATGATAGTCATTTTAATAATAATAATAGATAATCTGAAATAAATGTAGTATATGTCATGGACAGGGATGTCATGGACAGGGATGTCATGGACAGGGATGCCATGGACAGGGATGTCATGGACAGGGATGCCATGGACAGGGATGCCATGGACAGGGATGCCATGGACAGGGATGCCATGGACAGGGATGTCATGGACAGGGATGTCATGGACAGGGATGTCATGGACAGGGATGTCATGGACAGGGATGTCATGGACAGGGATGTCATGGACAGGGATGTCATGGACAGGGATGTCATGGACAGGGATGTCATGGACAGGGATGTCATGGACAGGGATGCCATGGACAGGGATGTCATGGACAGGGATGTCATGGACAGGGATGTCATGGACAGGGATGTCATGGACAGGCCATGATAACTATTAATTATTCCATTAACGCCACCTGCCATGGTTAGTGATTAGCAGTGACAATAGGTGGCACTGCAGTTGGTTCAGCGGGATTTTGGGTTGCGCAGGAAGGATTGGGACTTCTCTTCCCGCTGTTGAACGTACACGACGTACATGAGTTGAACGGGTTGATTTGTCTGGAAAGACTGTAAGTAGCAGTGTTTAATTACTCTTTAATTATTAATTGTGTTGCCATTACGATGGCTAGCCATTTGTGTAATAATTGATCAGTAATTGGTGTAAACTTTCGCCAGCGTGAACGCTCGCTTATTGTTAGAGCCTAATTATCCTATTGTAAATTGTGTGTACCCTGCGGGATAAGTAATCAATCGTGTCATAATAATGTTATTGTTATGTCAGTCACCACTTAGAAGGTTATATATTTTCTGTACTTTGCTCAATTATTTTGCCTTAAATGCAAAATGGCGGCATGTGAGGCCTCGGATGTAGTTAACGTCTGGGCGCTACAAGTGACTTTTTATGGTTATTCTTTATATTTAATGACTATGCAATTAATTGTTTTGCGTTGGTGATATGGTTTTAAATGTGTTTTCCCGATGGGGATGCATGGACAATGGTTTAGTTATTTTAGTTACGGTTTGGTTAGTGACTAGGTGCCTATGGTTAATCATGTACTGGTATATCTGGAGCTATTGCTAGGGTTACATTGATTAAGGGTTATTGCGGTCGCAATGTTATTAGTAACTAAAACATCAGTCAGATGTATTTTCGTAAGGACAAGGGTTAGTCTTGTGTTGGACTCTGTATATATTCGCATGTGAATGTTGTTCCTGTGTTTGATTGTATATATTTTGTGTGTAACACACATTGTGATTCTAGGGTCGTTTCTTTGGCGAATAAATAAAGATTGATGATACTGGCGACACACTCCGAGTTCCATCCTTGACATATATATATGCCAAAATGCTTATAATATTGAGGTATTTAACATAATAAATGTTGGTTCAGTGTTGGTGTTTCTGCCAATATACGTCTGAAGCAACCACAGAACTGTGCACAAAACACCGTTTATGAGACTTTATAAATGGATTTATGGCTTTGTATTTGTACAGCTGTATTTGCTTTTTGCCTAACTTTGCTTTTTGCTTTAATTCATTGCAGTGATGCCGCCTAGTGAATGTGTAGTTCACCAATGTCAACCCCAGCGGTTAGTCTAAGCACTATTGCAAGAATGTCAATATTCCACGTGACTCATAAGATCCAATAGACGCTAATGTTTACCAAACTCCGATTTCAGCTTTTGTTTACGTGACGTATCTTTACTTTGGGATCGAAAAAACCCATTTCGTTTAAGGACAGACACGGCATGTAATAAATTATATTTTTGACATTTTGGGTTTCGTTCTGTTATTGATATTCTGACATGTGTACTTCACAGTAAAGATCGTTTTTTAACACCGCTAAGTCACTATTTTTTACACTATCTTAGATGGCCCATCAACTGTGAAATAACTATATAAATTTGTATCGACGAAAAACGGCAAAAGTACTCCATCTTCATGCCTTGACAATAACCACGTTTCTTCGCTGTGCGCCATTTTGTTGTGTACCAAACAAACGGCAGTCATCTCGGCTGCCTGTCAGTCATGTTGGTAGTCCCACCCCTTCCTTCCAAAGTTGATTTTTCCCGCGTTTAAATCAAGTCCCATTTTCCGACGATCTCCTTATTTAGCACATAAATTATGCAAATGAGGCACAGAACTAGCCGAAAGCATGTTCGGGGGTCACCCAGCCTCTCTTTCATGGTTCTATGATGCGTTTTCTCCCAATGTGAGGCAAATCAATCCCATGATGCAATGTGTTGTTTAGGTTCCTGTTTATATTATTTCAAGTTATTGCTACGGAGAACAGTTTGACAGCCGATAAATTAGTAGAATATTTTGCGTAAAAGAGAGTTTATTCACGATGCCGCCGAGGAAATCAACGGCCTTATGCAAGCGTCTCAGTGAAAGGAATGCTGCACGTCGTTGGTCAGTCGAAAAAACGGATTTAGCGGCCACAATCGACGGCGAAAACGGCGAGTTTGCCGAAGCAGACGACTCTGCCACAACTGCGACTGACAGCGCCAGGAAGATCGCGATTGCGGTTGTCGGGGCCACTGCCCAGCTACCGGGAGTGTCGCAGACTGCATCGTGTGCAACTACCGTCGCATCATCTCGCAAGATTGAGACACTAAATGCTTTGAAGAGCGATGTCACAACTGGACAGCACGAACTGAGCAGTCGCGACTGGTGCATCGTCGATGCTTCCCAGCTGACTGAAGTCATTGCTGATGTCGCCTGCCCTGCCTGTCACAGTGGTGGTGCACTGTCTGTTGTGAAAGGAGGTCTACAGGCGATGGGATTTGCTGAATCCATCCACCTTGACTGCTCACACTGGCAGTTGTGTGTATTCATCACCTCGGATTGGAGATTCAGCAAAACAGAATGTGCCATTCGAGATCAATTCATGGACCAGACAGTTGGTGTCTTTAACAAGTCAGCTGCTCTGGGACTAGCTATGCCAACACACGACATCAAGACTGTTGGCACGTTGCTCGACCGTGATGTCGCCCAGGAGCTCATCCCCATCTATCAACGGATGGCCGACGACAATTTGTTGGCCCGCATGACCACTGGAGGCACTCAAAACACCAACGAGAGCCTCAACAGCCTGATCTGGCTGTACTGTCCGAAGACACAGTTTGTGGGTCACCGCAAGGTCGTGTCAGCAGTGCAGTCAGCTGTGGGCCGCTTTAATGGTGGTGCCACTGCTACCACAGAGAGGATGCGGTACCTAGGCATCCAGCCTACTGAGATGCAGATGGCCTGCATGGTAAAGACCGACCAGTGCAGGGTGCAGCGTGCAATGCGGGCAACAGACAACAGTGCCAAGAAAATGAGAAAAGATCACGCTGCACAAAAACGTACGATTGCAGCACTCGAGGCTGGAGAAGTACTCCAGTATGCTGCTGGCGAGTTTTAGTGTATGACTATGACTGAAGTCACAACTTATATATATGGAAATTAATACTGAATTTATGGTACCATAAATATCTACATTCCTGTGCACTGAAATTATGACCAGTCATGTGAGTCACATAATAGGGGGGTTCGAATATGAAAATTTTGAGGATAAAAATAAAATACTTATTAAAACAATCTTTCAAAAAATCTAAATAACAAAGACAAATAGCCATGCACAGAAAGTTAGAATGGTACATTACCTACATAGAAACACTTGAATAATGTAAATCACAATAGGGGTTTCAGTGTTCTATTCATTTAAACTTTTGCTATTTTTCGACCTTTTTGTTCGATTATTACCCCCCCCCCGTGCCAAAATATTTGAAAACAAAAAAATTAAAGATACCATCTTCTTAGTTTCAATGTAGTGATTCCCTAAAAACAAGTTTTGGAGAGATTTATATGTGTTTTTTCCAAAAAAAATTTGTGTCCTGTAACTCCTTAAGTTTATTGTATTTTGTTTGGTTACAATTTGTTCTTATCAGTTTGTTTACCTCAGCTGGCATACTTTGGAAGTTTTTATCTTGTAATCAGATAAATTTGAACGGCTGAGATTTAGGGTTTGTGTCTGCAGCTGTCACTTGTGATGACAGCACTGCTGTCAGCGGAGCCATTTTGCCTTCTTACGACAACATTTGTTGCACTTTACTGAATTAATTTCTTTTCTTCATCAGTACAATTAACGAGCGGTTGCTGGAATAATAAGGTACACTTTTTTTTCTCGGATACATTACAATTTTGATTTATGTTTGCAGTTTTCCTTCGATTTC
This sequence comes from Oasisia sp. SBJ-2009, assembly GCA_964017155.1. Lineage (NCBI taxonomy): Eukaryota > Metazoa > Annelida > Polychaeta > Sabellida > Siboglinidae > Oasisia > Oasisia sp. SBJ-2009. The sequence goes on from OZ024860.1 coordinate 35,472,062, forward strand.
TACTCGCATTACGCCACAACGACGAAAGTCAAGTGGCCCCAGCTACAAGTACGGATCGAGTCGCCTCCGAATTTAACCAAGAGGTCAACCACAGTTCAACCTTGATTATGTGACAGGGTTATCACTGTCTCACATCACATGAATTTGATGCATAGATAGATTTGTGGCCGGTGACACCCACGTTTAGCTGCTTTTTTATGTTTATATCTAGGTTTAACATGGTTTGGACTTAATCCAACATGTAGTTGATTGTCTAGTTGTTAAGTTGCAACCGTGGGATAGTATCATTTGTATTTTGTATTGTTAGTAATAAAACAGCAGTCAAGGCCAGTATTTCCATCATACACTAACTTGTTTCCTTCATGTTCTTAGTAATATAAATTCAATGCTATAAAAGGTGCACAGTTCAGACTTATACCCAACGCACGGACGTGGTTGTAGACGGGCAACAGCTCAGTCGATCTCAGCTTGTGTCAACCTTGGCATACACATTTGGTAATTATACTTGTTACAGATAATACATTTAACTGTTTAGTTGACATGCATGGCGCACCATAACCTAATGCTTGTAATAATCATCCAATCAGAATAAAGATCGGGATTCGCCCCTTAGCGTTGTAGCACGAGGTTCTGTCGGTCGAGTCGTTGACTATAACATGGTGTCAAGATGCGGGATTTAGCGAATATAAGTTGATGATGGAAGCTCGTCTAAAACCCCCGGAATACTTGAGCCTTCAAGGTAATGTTGCTGAAAACTGGAGGCGATGGCATCAACGGTTCGAGTTGTACATGCGCGCAATCGAAGCGGACTCGAAACCGAATCGCACGAAGATTGCCATTTTGCTCAGCGCTATTGGCCCGGATGCGTTGGAGCGATACAACCATTTCAAATGGGATGATTCGCCGAACGATCCACCAAACAATCCACCTGTACCTGATGATGACGACCAACAAGGTAACGCCCAACCTGCTCAAAATAATGCCGCTCAAGCCAATGACAATCGCAACGTGTTGAGTTCAGATGTTTACGCTAACGTTGTCAAACGATTTGAACTTGAATTTGTTGGGGAAAAGTGCGTCGTATTCGCGAGATATCGATTCTGGATTTATGAGAGGCCGGAGGAACAGCACTTTGACGACTACATCACAGAATTACACACACTGGCAAATGCCTGCGAATTCAAAGAACACGAGAATATGATTAGAGACAAGATCGTGTTTTCGATGAAGGACAAACGGATTCAAGAACGTCTGCTAAGGGAAGTAAAACTATCACTTAAAAGAGCGGTGGACATATGCAAATCGTCTGAGGTCACCAGAAAGGAAGTGCAAACCATGAAGAAAGGTCCGGTTGAGTCCACGAAAGTAGTATATGACGTGAATGCCAAATCACGAGTCAAACATATATCAAAACCTGCCAGTGCGAACTACCAGCAAAAGAAAAGAGAATCCATGCAATGTGGGAGATGTGGAAGACAACACCCTCCAAAAAGATGTCCAGCATGGGGCAAGAGTTGCGTAAAATGCGGTGGAAGAAATCATTTCGCAGAAAGGTGCAGGACCAAGTCTGTGAAAGAACTAGTACAAGGTGATGAAAGAGACGATGATCAATTCTTTCTGGACACGCTCTTCGTTGGCAACATTGAGAAAGCGGATGAATGGCATGCTGTCATTAGATGCAATGACACACGTGTGAAAGTGAAATTAGACACGGGAGCAGCCACCAATGTGATGCCGTTAGGAACATTCAGAAAAATCACACCAAGACCGCAGATAAAACAGTCAAATACTGTGCTCAGAGCGTATGGAGGTCAACGAGTGACACACATCGGGAAGTGTCAACTCGATTGTTCAGTCAATGGCCGCAACAAGCAATGTGAGTTCTACATTGTCAACTCTGAATCACCACCGATCTTAGGACTCTCAATGTGTGAAGACCTTGGATTGATAACCAGAGGAGTGAAAGGCGTAGAAGCAGTCACAACAGAAAGTATCAACAGTACATACAAAGATGTGTGTAATGGACTAGGCTGTTTCGAAGAACCATACCACATTGTAGTCGACCGAGACGCAGTGCCAGTGAAAGAACCACCTCGAACGGTTCCATTTGGGCTTCAGGACAGACTGAAACTCAAACTTGATCTGATGGAGAAACACAAGGTCATACAGAAGGTCAACAAACCCACAGACTGGGTACACAATCTTGTGATTGTGGAGAAGAAAGACGGATCTTTGAGACTCTGTCTAGACCCCAGAGAGTTGAACAAAGCTATCAAGCGAGAGAACTTCCAGATACCTACCGTGGAAGATGTAACCTGTCGTCTAAGTGGCAAGAAGGTGTTCACGGTGATCGATCTGAAGGATGCATTCTGGCAAGTTCCTCTCTCTGAAGAGAGTGCCTCTCTCACTACCTTCAACACACCGTTTGGAAGATATTTCTTCAAGCGAATGCCCTTTGGACTTTGTTCAGCGTCAGAAGTCCTACAGAAGAGAGTATACCAAACATTTGGTGACATTGATGATGTGCACGTGATTGCAGACGACATCATCATTGCGTCCAACAGCGAAGAAGAAGCTGATCACACACTCATCAAGTTGTTCAAGCGAGCCCAGGAGAAGAACGTGAAGTTCAACATCGCGAAATTGCAGCTCAAGAAATCGGAAGTGAGCTACATGGGCAACATAATCGGTTCCAACGGAGTGAAGCCAGACCCATCCAAAGTAGAAGCAATCGTCAACATGCGAGAACCAGAGTGCAAGAAAGACATTCAGCGTCTGATAGGAATGCTGAACTACTTGTCACAGTACATACCAGATATGTCTACTGTAACAGCTCCAATGAGAAGCCTACTGAAAGTAGATGTACCGTTCGTGTGGAACACAGAACATGAACATGCTTTCAACAAAATCAATGAGATTCTTTCCACAACACCTGGTCTCCGCCTGTTCAATCCCAACCTGAAACTCCAAATACAGTGTGATGCTTCTAAGACCGGCATAAGTGCCTGTCTGCTGCAAGAAGGACCACCAGTAGCCTACTACTCGAAGGCACTAACTCCAACAGAGATGAACTGGTTTCCGATCGAGAAAGAATGTCTCGCTGTAGTGTGTGCGGCAGAGAAATTCCAGCACTACATCTATGGGCGAGAAGTAGAAGTGAGATCCGACCACAAGCCGTTGGAAATGATCACTAGGAAATCTATCCACAAAGCGTCACCACGGATCCAAGCTATGCTGCTAAGACTCATGAAGTACAACCTCTATGTGAGCTACCAGCCCGGTCCAACGATGTACATAGCTGACACTCTGTCGAGAGCATACGTGGAAAGCGAACATGAAAGTGATGACATCGAAGTTGACACAAACATGAGAATCCACAGCTTGGTCACGAACTTACCAATGTCCAACCAGCGAAAGCAGAAAGTACAATGCGCTACTGAGGAAGATGAGACCATGGTAAAGCTAAGCCAGACGATAACTGGAGGATGGCCGAGACATCGTAGGGACTGTGATCCACTGATTCGGCAGTACTGGCCAATCAGAGACGAACTGCATATAATCCAAGGAGTGGTGTATGCGGGTGAACGTGTTGTCATACCCAACAGTATGAGAAGTGAAATGCTGCAAAAGCTCCATGAAAGTCATCTCGGAATGGAGAAATGTCGTGCCCGAGCGAGGTCCGTCATGTATTGGCCAGCAATGTCCAATGACATCAACGAGATGATAGCAAAATGTCCGACCTGTTTGAAGTACAGGAGGGAGAATCAGCGCGAACCGTTAACTCCACATGAAGTGCCACTGCTACCATGGCAGAAGCTTGGAGCAGACATCTTTGAGTATGGAGGAAATGCGTATCTCCTAATAGTGGACTACTTCTCCAAGTATCCTGAGGTGTGTCTCTTACAAGGAAAGTCAGCCAGTGCGGTAATCAGCCGTTTCAGGACAGTGTTTGCGAGACACGGACTGCCAGAAATTCTTATCGCAGACAACATGCCCTTTAACAGTAACGAAATGAAAACGTTTGCTGCTGAATATGGGTTTACCATCAAGACGTCCAGTCCGGAACACGCAGCATCCAACGGGCAGAGTGAAAGGATGATCGGAACGGTCAAACAACTTATGCGAAAGGCAAACGAGGAGAGCCGAGATCCTCATTTAGCTCTATTGGCCTACCGAAACACACCAGTAGCGGGCATGCCATATTCGCCAGCTGAACTACTGATGAGCCGGAAGTTACGCGACAATCTACCAACAACTGAGTCGTTGCTCAAGCCCAGAGTTGCAGAACACGCGTACGCCAGACTGAGAGAAAGACAAAAGAAAGCGAAGGCATACTTCGACAGAGGGACGAGGAAACTGTCTAAACTCGACCGAGGTGACACAGTCAGAATCAAGTCTGGAAGGACGTGGACACCAGCGACTGTGACAGCGGTGCACACATCACCACGATCCTACATGGTGACAACTGCGAGTGGTTGTGTGTATCGACGCAACCGAAAGTGGCTACACAAGTCATCGGAGCCGCCACCTCTCATCTTGATGGAAGATGCAGGTGACGACCATACTGACGAACAGTATGAGCAACATGATACACCACCGCCGCATAACCCAGAAGTTGTGCAACCAGGACTGTCAGCTGAGTGTGAGACTGCTAACTCACCAAACAATGAGATGTCCCAAGAGACAATGCCTGTAAGAAGGTCATGCCGGCAGAAACGACCACCAGCTTGGTTGGCAGACTATGAACATGCTGAAACGGTGAAGTGAACATTTCACGAGAACGTTACAAAACTTGTGAACATTGACAGTGGACTGTAATTGCTACTTAATTACTGTATGTGCAATGAACATTAGGAACGTTGATCATATACTGCGATTTACCACTTAATTATTATATTTTGAAATATACCGTTGCGTCTAAAGTCTTAGAAGATGATGCTTAAAAGCCGTAAATGTTTGCTAATGTATGTTTGTCATAGTAGTTGCATATCTATTTGGAAACCGACTAGCTACAGTGAATCAGTTATAAAGTCTTAGAGATGTTGTAATTATTAGTGCTGGTTCGATACCAGGTTTTGTTCGATACTGATCGATACCTGAATTTTTTTCGATACTCGATACTCGATACTTACGTTGCAAGTCTAATATTCACAGAGAACACAGTTCCCAGTAGAAACAGTATGCAACAGAAGTAGTGCTGGTTCGATACCAGAATTCTTCGATACCAATCGATATATTGCTGGTTCGATACCAGAATTCTTCGATATCAATCGATACCAGACTTTTATTCGATACTCAAAATTTACCTTGTAAGTGTAATTCAGTACAGTAGAGATCTCCAAAGAAACACTACTATCCACTTAGACTAATGCCACAGAAACACACACAATTTTTCCCTTACAAGTAGGGAGATATGTGATACTTTTATAGTCATGCAAACAATGATTAAAATGCAATTTTCATTTTATGTAAGTAAACAAACAACAGTTTCAATATAATTGATTATTGTTGTAAAACTAAAAGGCAACTGTAATATAAAATTAAAACAATAAAGACAACTGCAATAAAATACCTAGTGACAAATAAATTCATCAATTGCACTGAATTATTTTAAATTAATAACAGTACTTCACCCCAGCTGTTTGTAAATACACTATAATATAGTAGCTTAATTTCAATTCACTGTGTCTCCTAAAGTGACCATCAACAAATACAGCTGAAACATAACATACAAATAATATGTTATTATTATATTAAATATAAATAAACCTATCACTTATAATAGTGCCACTGCCAGCACAGCTGCACACTCATTGTTATAACTGTTTTATAATTAATTGATTCGTAAAGATAATTGTGATTCAACATAAAAACTGTATAGACGATTACAATAAAATAACACTAATTAATAATAGAAAAAAATATTAATAAAAATTTCAATTGCACTTCCCAGTTCACACCAATTTTGTTTATATAAAACTCAAATTACCACGTTATCAAGTACACATAACAACCCCATAATGTTTTTGCAACTGTTTTCAAGAACCGGTCAGTTTCTTCCTCTACCTCTGGCTCTGCCAGTGGTGAATCTGTTTGGCCAGTGCCAGTGACTGGCAGTGTCACAGTGAGAGTGACAGTAGATGCAATAAGCACATCGTCATCGTTAATCAGTCACGTCGTGTATGTCACTTCTTGGCGATGTTTGCCGCAGTTACTTAGGAGATTCGGCAACCGATGGCGATTCGCTTCGACTGTAACTAGATGTCCATTGTTCGCTCACTGTCGAATATTTCGATAGAATACGTTCTCGAGTCGATCATCAATGGCAATGCGACGTTGTCAACAACGTCAACGTCGACGACGCCATACGATGAAAGTTGATCATCACGTTTTGATAGCTTCTTGAATGGTGACATGTTTCGTCAAATTCGATGTATTTCCCCCGCTATCTTTAAGACGCCTCTAGCACAGCAGACACTCTTTGTTGGAAAACTGCCAAATTATTAGCGATGCCGATGAACGTTGCGACTTGTTGTCGTTCGCCTTGGCTGTGGGCATCGTGTACGGCAAATGGTGGCGCCACCAAACGGAACCCGGGTAAACATAACCTCCGCATCGCGCTCGAATAAATATTTATATTAATAATATTATTATTAAACTAGTTTCATAAATACTAGTGCGTGCAATAAACACTCTATACAAATACTATAGGATGTGTGTTTTTGTACGCGTAACCGTAAATAAAGTAGGGAGAAAGATGGCATGGTACTGCCACCAAACGAGATCGTCACATACGAACCTTGGTTTGGGTAACGAGGCTAAGCGAAGTCTGACCTACGCTAAGATAGCACACAGAAAACAGTTATTATAGAGACTAATTCTACAATAAAGTTTTAGAAAACAATTCACATTTCATGTTATATTATTTTTTAAACAACCACGCCTAAGTCAATTTAGGCTGCGAAGCGCTGTAGTGATAGCTCCCGTAAACAACGTCGTCATCAACAACGATGTTGCGCCTTCGCATCGACTTCGTCGAATGGACTCGATGTCGAGTATCGAAGGTATCGAAGGTATCGAAGGTATCGAAGGTATCGAAGGTATCGAAGGTATCGAAGGTATCGAAGGTATCGTAGGTATCGTAGGTATCGAAGGTATCGAAAGTATCGAAGGTATCGAAAGTATCGAAGGTATCGAATAGTGGGCGTTCGATACCAAAATATCGAAGTATCGCGATACCACTAAATATCGGTATCGAACTTTCGCAAGTATCGCGATACTTCGATATTTTTGGTATCGAACCAGCACTAGTAATTATCCATTTAGTACCATACGCTATGTTGGATCAGTCAGAGTTAATTCTGATGAAGTGTTTCTTGTAAAATTTTCAACACTTAGAAAAAAGGGGGGATGTTACAGATAATACATTTAACTGTTTAGTTGACATGCATGGCGCACCATAACCTAATGCTTGTAATAATCATCCAATCAGAATAAAGATCGGGATTCGGCCCTTAGCGTTGTAGCACGAGGTTCTGTCGGTCGAGTCGTTGACTATAACAATGACGATGTGCTTACTGCATCTACTCACTACTGTCACTCTCACTGAAACTGTGACACTGCCAGTCACTGGCACTGGCCAAACAGATTCACCACTGGCAGAGTCAGAGGTAGAGGAAGAAACTGACCGGTTCTTGAAAACAGTTGCAAAAACATTATGGGGCTTGTTATATGTACTTGATAATGTGGTAATTTAAGTTGTATATAAAAAAAACTTGGTGTGAACTGGGAAGTGCAATTGTAATTTTTATTAATATTTTTTCTATTATTAATTAGTGTTAATTTATGATAATCGTCTATACAGTTTTGATGTTAAATCACAATTATCTTTACGATACAATTAATTATAAAACAGTTATAACAGTGAGTGTGCAGCTGTGCTGGCAGTGGCACTATTATAAGTGATAGGTGTATTTATATTTAATATAAAAATTGTGTGTGTTTCTGTGGCATTAGCCTAAGTGGATAGTATCGTGTTTCTTTGGAGATCTCTACTGTAATGAATTACACTTACAAGGTAAATTTTGAGTATCGAATAAAAATCGGGTATCGATTGATATCGAAGAATTCTGGTATCGAACCAGCAATACATCGATCGGTATCGAAGAATTCTGGTATCGAACCAGCACTACTTCTGTTGCATACTGTTTCTACTGGGAACTGTGTTCTATGTGAATATTAGACTTACAACGTAAGTATCGAGTATCGAGTATCGAACAAAATTCAGGTATCGATCGGTATCGAACAAAACCTGGTATCGAACCAGCACTAGTGTATGATGCTAGAGTTTTAGTGCAGGTGGTGTGTGACCACGAGTACAAGGTAATGAACAGTGCTGCAGGTTGGCCAGATAGGGTGCATGACGCTAGAGTTTTAATGCAGGTGGTGTGTGACCACGAGTACAAGGTAATGAACAGTGCTTCAGATTGGCTAGATAGGGTGTATGATGCTAGAGTTTTAGTGCAGGTGGTGTGTGACCACGAGTACAAGGTAATGAACAGTGCTGCAGGTTGGCCAGATAGGGTGCATGACGCTAGAGTTTTAATGCAGGTGGTGTGTGACCACGAGTACAAGGTAATGAACAGTGCTTCAGGTTGGCCAGATAGGGTGCATGACGCTAGAGTTTTAATGCAGGTGGTGTGTGACCACGAGTACAAGGTAATGAACAGTGCTTCAGGTTGGCCAGATAGGGTGCATGACGCTAGAGTTTTAATGCAGGTGGTGTGTGACCACGAGTACAAGGTAATGAACAGTGCTTCAGGTTGGCCAGATAGGGTGCATGACGCTAGAGTTTTAGCGAATTCATCTATCTTCACCAAAGGAGAAGATGAGACACTGTTTCCCAACCGACCAAGGCGCATGGGTGACACTGATGTTCCAGTTGTTCTGTGACATACCTTCTTCACCCATGGCTGATGATGCCATTTTCTGATACTGGGAGACTTACTAGAGAAGAGAGTCTGTTTAACTAGACTTTCACATGCAAAAATGGTAATCAAGGTTGATGAAATTTTGCCACAGCAAGTCAGAGACAAAGGGATTGAGCAAGGTGACATTGGATCTAATTTTGATGAGGTAATACTAAATTTTGATGCGTAAATTATATGGTATGGCTATTCGGTAATCGCTAAGCGTACTTTCTTTTAAATGGATACAATAACATTGTTTAGTAAGCCATAGCATGGATTACTTTGTTACTGTAGACTGGGTCTTCCATCCACGTCTATGCTGTCATTATACAGCCATACTGGTAGCTAGCCTAAGTCCATTGGCATTGCATTGCCACCATGATTGGTGCCTGACACAGATCTAGTGCAGGATGCATGTCTTTTGTTAATAATGTCAGTAGTTAGTACAAGTTTCTGTCTGACAGAAACACGCCACCATGTTAGGCCTATTATAAAGGCATTTATTGTAGTAGGAATATGACATACAATTACAAATGCTTTATTTATAATATAGGGTTGTAGCAGAGGTCAATGCATTACATCATTCATGGGTACCATTACAGCTACCCACTATCTTGGAGGAGATATACTGAATCCTGAGTCCAGACTTCAGATACTGCAGTCTGGAAGCAGATACTGAAACTGGCAACCCAGTCCAAGAAGAAGGGAGTCACTCTTTGGAGTCGAGGCCATGGGAAGCTGACCCAGGCTACCATCGTGAAGCTTACAGCATATTACGGGAAAGCGATTCGTGTGCATCCTGGAAACTTGCGGGACATGACTGATGCTGTGTTGGCCACCTACTACCATGGCATTTCGACCGACGATGCACCACAGCATGAGCTGTGCCCTCCTGGCAAAGACAGCTGGTGCTTTGTGATTCATGCCGAGGTACACCCGGCACTCACCGCAAGAATGTTGGCACCCCCCCTCTCACCAGTTGTCACCCCACACATCAAAGAAGTGTACAACAGTCTTGTGCACACTAAACTTCTGAAACGATGTTTGAAAGGCAAGTCTCAGAACCCCAATGAAGCCCTCCATTCGGTGATCTGGGGGAAGTGTCCCAAAACGGGATTTGTTGCGCTACGGCGGGTAGTTGCTGCTACGAGTGCCGGTGTGGCCGAGTTCAACTGTGGTGTTGAACTGAACATGCGTTCCTTGTTCGGTGTGATGACATTGTGCCAGGCACACATCTGGTGACAGCCAACAATATTCGCCTCCAGCAGTCGTTGCATCAGGTAGCAGACAGGACAAGGAAGGCATGTCGCACTCGGCAAATGGCTCGTGCAGCAGGCCAGCGGCACAGGACACTGACTATGCAGCTTGTGCCTTTTAGGTCAGTTTGCCTGTGCCACAGACTGAGCACCAAGTTGTCTTTATGTTATTTTGGCACGTGACAATGGCACATGAACATTCTGCCAGAAAGGCAGAACGTTAGGTTGTTGTGTGTTTTGGTTTGTTGATTGAATAAATGTTGTCAGTGAATAAAAATACTGAATTTGACTGTTTCAGTGCTGTATTGCATAAGAGGTATCAGAGGTAATTTATTTACAGAGTTTGGGTAATGTCACAGCATTTTTCTGTATCAAGTTGAGTTGACAACATTGCTCAAAGTTTGAATGCAGTTTTCTCAAATTCAAATTTTCCTAAATAGGTATTACTTATAAACAGTATATCTTTGTTATTTATCAACATAACTGCTTCAAATTTTTGACAGTGTTTCTTGACAATATGCTTCTCAGGAATAGAGCCGTTTTGGTGAATAAGAACACGTAAAACATTCTAAAAATGTATCTAGTAATACAAGTCACCAATGTGTTTATTCACAATACTTCAAAAAAAATATAAATTAATGTTTATACATAATTGAAAATATCTTTTTGTGTTCCTGAGAAGTGTTATACAAGGTGTCTGCATGCCAATTTAGAGTGCATTTGGACAGTCCATTAAAAAATATGAATTTTGCAAAATATTCTTATATGTCAAATCCAAGATGGCTACCGTTTCCAGGCAACACAATTTTAGAAAACATTTCAAAAAACTTCTACAGTTACTCACCACAACTCTACACCCCAGTAACACCCTGTAAACATTGCAGCATGATCAATGAACAATTTATTATCTAAATAATTGTATCTTCAGGATGTGCATTTCCAGGCTAGCCTGTTGCCTTAAAACGTGACAAATTGCTTTGGTTGCTTTTAATTAACTTTAGGTACAGTAAATACAGGGACAGTAGGTACAGTGGTGTCGGAGTTGAGGGGCCTTCCCGTGGTGACACTGTTGTCGGGATGGCATTTTGCAGGTGTCTGCTCCGGACATTCACCTTCTCCATCCCTGCTAACCTGACCTCAACAGGCTGCGTCAGGTTCGCAGCCCGTCGTAGTCGCTGGGTCACCGTTGTGCCGGACATTGGGCAACCCAGCAAAAACTCTCGCAAAGAAATCCCGTAAAAACCTAAACCGACCTGATAACGGAAACGACCACGGACCGTCCCTGGACCTGCGGAAGAATTTTCGCCTGGGCACGTGGAATGTCCTATCCTTGGGCGAACAAGGATCCGACATCCTCGTAGCAAAAGAACTCGACAGACTCAACCTCTCCATCACTGCACTCACTGAAGTACGCTGGCCCGCCTCCGGATCTAAATCTGTCGAGAACTCCACCTTCCTCTGGAGCGGCCGCACCGACAACAGAAAGTTAGAGGGCATCGCCCTTGTCCTCGACTCAGCTGCAAATAAATCTCTGCTCTCCTGGTCGCCCATCAACGAACGCATCCTAACCGCCTCCTTCAAACATCAGCATGGCCGTCTCCGCGTAATCGCGTGTTATGCCCCCACCAACTCTCACACTGATGCCAGTAAAGACACATTCTACAACACCCTAAGTGCTCTTCTCGCATCCTTTCCACGACACGATGTCATCACCATCCTGGGAGATCTCAATGCAACAATCGGCACCGATAGAATCGGTTACGAATCCGTCCTCGGCCCTCATTCATCTGGAGTACAAAACGACAATGGTGAAAGGCTCCTCGATCTCTGCTCTCTCCACAACATCAAGACCTCTGGCTCGCGGTTCCGCCGACGCAACATCCACCGATGGACATGGTACTCAAACGACGGGCGTACAAAGAAAGAACTGGACTACGTCCTTGTCTCCACATGCTGGAAATTCGTCCAAAACTGTTGTGTGGACCACCGTCTAGTCGCCACATCATGCAACCTCCACCTCAGACGTGCCACTCCACCACAGCTAATCTCTGCCCTAGTCAACATCTAGAAATGACATGACCCCGAAAGCTCACTCCAATTTCAAATCGCCCTCACCAATCGCTTCGGCATTCTATCCGATCTGACAGAATCCGCTGACCACAGAGCCCATCTGGAATGCAGGTGTAGCAGCAATAACCGATACCAGCCGCACTGTCCTTGGAATGAAACGAAAAAAGAAACATCATTGGATATCTGACGAGACCCTCGCTATCATTGACGAGCACCGCAAAGCCCGCCTCTCCGGTGACAAGACAACCTCCAGACAACTCGCCCTCAAACGTAGACAACTACTAGGACGCGATGAAAACTCGTGGTATAACAAAGTCGCCGATGATGCTGAAACTGCTAGTAAAGCTGGAAACACCGCTGAGCTGTACCGTACCATCTGTACTCTCTCTGGCAAGACATCCGCTCAACTCCCTCCCCCCTGTAGTGAGCAAAGATGGTGACCAACTTAACGAACCTAGTGAACAATTGCACAGATGGAAGGCACAATTCGTTGAGCAATTTAATAATACACCCCCCACTCCTGATATCCTCCTGCAAACAGGGGCCGCTATTGCCGTGCCCAACGCCACCATCGATACTGGGCCTCCAACATCAGATGAAATCGAAACAGTAATAAAAAAACTAAAGAACAACCGCGCTCCAGGCATCTCTGGAACAAGGGCAGAACTTCTGAAATATGGCGGAAATGCAATTGTAACCTGGCTCCTCACACTCTTCACTCTCGTCTGGGAACGCTGTTCTATCCCCGCTGACTGGACACTCGCCATCATCCTCCCACCCTGGAAAGGCAAAGGTTCAAAATGAGACTGCACCAAGTACCGCGGTATCTCTCAGCTATCGGTCCCTGCTAAAGTGTTCGCGCACATCTGCCTGTCACGCATTAAGACACTCCTGCTACGGAAACAGCGCCCGCAACAAAGTGGTTTCACTCCCTGTCGCTCGACGCTGGATCACATCATCTCTCTGCGCCTTCTTGCTGAACGCAGGATTGAATACAGTCTAAAAGCTGCATTAGACTCTCTGGACCGTGAATCCCTTTGGAACACCCTAAAAATAATCGGTTCACCACAAAAAATCACTGACATCATCACAACGCTGTACACCTCTACGAAAAGTATGGTACGCGTAAACGGCAGTCTCACAGAACCATTCACCATCTTATCAGGTGTATGACAGAGCTGTGTCCTTGCTGCCAACCTCTTCAACACCGCCACGGACCGAATCCTCTCCCGAAAAACGCAGACCTTATCCTTTGGTGTAACCTTTAGTGACTCCCATGAACCAATAACCGACCTGGATTACGCAGACGACGTTGCATTACTCGCTGAACTATTCGACACCCTCAAAGTTTATGTTCTTATCTTCAGCAGAGAATCCTCCAAGTTGGGCCTACATATCAATTGGTCAAAGACTATGCTGCAGTCCCTCAGCCCATAGCAGTCCGTACCCCAACAGTCTATCATCGGCCCTCAAACCGTAGAGACCACCAACAACTTCACCTATCTCAGATGCACCATATCTCACAATAACAGCGCCGGATAGCAATCGCCATCTCAACCATGTCAAAACTCTCATCTGCCTGGCCTTCTCCGCGTCTCTCACTTAAAACCAAATTACGACCATATGACTCACTCGTCATCTCTGTCGTAACTTACAGTGCTGCATCATGGACTCTCACCAAGGCTCAACAACTTCGCCTCGACGCCTTTAACACCAAAGCCTTGCGCAGAATATTGGGTATCCTCTGGTATGATCGTGTCACCAATACTGACGTCTACGCCCGAACCGGACAACACCCGCTAACCACCACCATCCACAAATGTCATCTTGGTGCCTTTGGGCACATGTCGTCTTCCACCAGGCACCCAGGGCATCGATATCCTGTCATCATCAGCTCCCCCCTCCTGGCAGCGTCCCCGTGGCAGACCACCCCTACGCTGGACAGACCAAATCTGTGAAGACTTCCAACTCTCACATGATGATGCTGTGGCCGCAACCGGTGACAGGGCAGGCCAGAGGCCAATAACACGGGATGCTACGCGTACCACTACGCTCGCAACATAAGCAAGTAAGCAACAGTAAATATGGTACAAGGCACTATTTGTTTTGTGCCATCATCTATTTGTCTGTCTCCTGTTGTAGCTTCCACGAACAGGTGTCTTTACCAGCTTGTAAATTGCAATTAAATTGCTTACAAATTGGAGAATGAAGAATAATATGATACTAGTGTGAAACGGCGCACCAAAAGTGCATAACAATAGTTAGATTTTAGCCATGCTTGCGATCTAAATTTGTATTTTGGGATTGACAGGAAGACGAAGTCAAGGCAACAGTAAGCGCAATTATTATAAGTTTTAATATTCTGCCGACTTCGGAAACGTTTCAATTCAATTGTACGTTTTGGCTGCTGAGAGCAAGGTTATTATTAGATCAGTGACAACAGTACTGTATTATCATTCAGTTAGCGTCGTCAGACAAGGGGTGTTGATTCTTAATTTATTTCAAATATGTACACCATTCGTGAGTTTTACTCAGTTCAACATTCGACAGTGTGTAATATTTTAACAATCTCCATAAGGCATGCCCATCAGATTCTAGAGGCCGCACCACTTGTGACACTTCTGTGTGGCACGCCGCTATTCAGATTTTGGCAATCTTTGCCATTCAAAGCGTTTTAGTCCATAATTATCCATTATGTGGAGCCACGCTGAATAAGCCAAGCTAAGCTGAATAAATTATCTATGTAATCGTTGTTGTAGTTTATTATCACTCAATAATAGTTTACTGATATTTTCCTGGTTTTTAAAGATGGATTATCCAAATCTATGGTGGTCAGGCTTGGTGGAAGACAGTATTTCAACCAGTCATTTGCCTCATATGTTTTGGATGATTTATTTGATAGTTCTGGCAAAGAAACTATATCGTATGATGATGTTTGAATCTACAATGATGTTGGCGAACTTAGCAATGAAACTAACTGTGACAGTGGAAATATCTTTGATCGATACTCAGATGTGAGTGATGATGAAAACGCCAGGGTGGACCCGGAGGAAGAGCAGCACACCGTGTGGTCAGTGTACAGCACACCGTGTGGTCAGTGTAACACAGCACACCGTGTGGTCAGTGTACAGCACAGCTCAGGTCACTGGCTGGACTTTCACAAAACACATAACCCGGAGGAAGAGCAGCACACCGTGTGGTCAATGTACAGCACAGCTCAGGTCACTGGCTGGACTTTCACAACACACATAACCCGGAGGAAGAGCAGCACACCGTGTGGTCAATGTAACACAGCACAGCTCAGGTCACTGGCTGGACTTTCACAACACACATAACCCGGAGGAAGAGCAGCACACCGTGTGGTCAGTGTACAGTACAGCTCAGGTCACTGGCTGGACTTTCACAAAACACATAACATCCTTATTCATAAAATGCATATTTGGTCCTCAAATCATGACTTGAAATGAGGTTGTCAACTTTGCTGCACATTCACTGGGAATGCAGTACCCAGTGGTCACAGCAGATCAGGGCTGTGGGTCTGAAATGGTTAATTGATGTTCGCAAGCCAGTTGAATACCACGCGTTGAGGTTGTTCAGTGTTTATTCCGCCAATGCGGATATAAATGATGTATCTGGGTGCAAGAAACCAAAGTAACGTTGGGCAGTGATAGTCCCAATGCAGTTGGACACTAAGGCTGCAGTCTCCCTTATTCCGGAAAGTACCTACAGCAGGGTACAAACCTCAACCATCACCCTCAAGTCATATACAAGTGACACCAATTGCAGGGAAGGCCTAATTCCAGTGACACGTGGAGGACAACACTTCATATTGCCAGGTTTTGTGAGCTATGGTGAGTGACCAGCTCTACTCGTAAGAGCAGATAAAGTTTGACTCCAGTAGATCAAAAGACAACTCGAAACGTAAACCAGAGCTGAATCTAGTTTACCAAAAGGCAACCCAAAACGTAAACCAGAGCAGAAACCACTTTACCAAAACGTAAACCAGAGCAGAATCCACTTTACCAAAAGGCAACCCAAAACGTAAACCAGAGCAGAATCCACTTTACCAAAAGGCAACCCAAAACGTAAACCAGAGCAGAATCCACTTTACCAAAAGGCAACCCAAAACGTAAACCAGAGCAGAATCCACTTTACCAAAAGGCAACCCAAAACGTAAACCAGAGCAGAATCCACTTTACCAAAAGGCAACCCAAAACGTAAACCAGAGCAGAATCCACTTTACCAAAAGGCAACCCAAAACGTAAACCAGAGCAGAATCCACTTTACCAAAAGGCAACCCAAAACGTAAACCAGAGCAGAATCCACTTTACCAAAAGGCAACCCAAAACGTAAACCAGAGTAGAAACCAGTTTACCAAAAGGCAACCCAAAACGCAAACCAGAGCAGAATCCACTTTACCAAACGGCAACCTGAAATGTAAACCATCTGGAGCAGAATCCACTTTACCAAAAATTACAAGTGTGTATTGATTACATCTAATACAAGCCCCAAATTATCATTATTGAGGATGACAAATACCTGCTACCTAAAGTTCAGGATTTGTTTGCCAAACTGGCCAACAAAGGAAAAAACCAACTGTGTCCTCTGTCCTGGACTTCCTGGAACTTGAGGTTGATGAGAAATCATCACCACAGCTATAGTCATTGTCTCTATGAGCTCCAAATCAGCTCCAGCTTAACATTTGAACTTGTGGTCTACTAGGATCCCCTGTTAGGAATCCAGGTATCCCAGTGTAAGTAGACGAGACTAGACAAACACATTTTGTCAGACATTCTGTTACTGAACTGAGTGAAGCACTGGTGACTGGTCTGTGGGCATCATAAGTAACAAAGGAGGAAGACCAGTTGACAATGTGTGGCAATTTTAGTAATATACCTCAAGTAATTTGTTTCTTTGGAAACAGCATAGTGAATCATCAACATACAGGGGTGTACCTCTAACTTTACCATTGAATATATTTTGGAATGTAATGTTTACTAGTAGTATTGTTGTTTTCAGAGTTCAGACAAATAATCTATATCAAATGTCACGTGAAGTTGAAATGTAATGTAATCAGGCTGATGTCACACTGGCCTTTAAACTCATGCAATATGTGGCAAACACAGTATACAGGAAAAATAAAAGAAAGCTCAGACACTCACTGGTCTCTAGGCAGCTTATTAAACATAGCTTGGCAACCCAATTTTGGGTTGCAACACAAGGGTTACAAATCTCTGATCTAAAAGGTAACAATAATATCAAACTGAACAGCTTATGTCTAAAACAGAACAAGAAGACTATTGTGTGTAGGTTACCTTATCTCACGGTCATGCAGCGTTCTTGTGAACTCCACCTCCAGACAGACATTGTGTTGTTTCAGACTGCTGCCAATCTCATCGAGGTGACGCTGCTGTACACTTGGGTTCTCCTGGGGCCCAACAACTCCATTAATGCACAGCTACAGGTAAACAAGGAACATTTCGCAAAACAGACTAAAACACTAAGAGTACAAATTATTATAACGAGCAAAATATCAAGCACACATATAAATTACAGGCAATATTGCTGTTTTTTATGGAAAATAAATGTTTTGAAAGTACAGATAAATATGAAAAAGAGAACACAACAAGATGAGACATACGTTGTTAGGTTTTGTGAGGAGTTTGATGTTGCACACTGGACTGCGAGACTTCACCAACAGTTCACAGAAACGCAGGAAGTTGGACAGCTGCAACAACCAACATGAAGTGTTCTCAACTCTGGTGGATGTTCAACAATTAAGATTACAGACATGCACTCAGCTATTATTACACCACTACACATAAACACAATAGGGTAGCATACATCTCAGAACAATCATTTCTGTAACATGTGCTGATAAACAGAAGAGAGAAGTGATGGTGATTACCTGGTGGTTACTCATGATATAGGGGTCCTCCACTTCCACAGCCGTGAGAGAGGAATCAAGGAAACGTCCAAACAATCTCTCGTAGCCGTGACCCTTGGAATTATTTTCAATGTGAACCTGCTCATGATATTTACCAGCTGAAATTCAATAACACACATGGCACTCAATATTTATTTATCTCTGATGTACAGAGACAACTTCAGAAACACATCAAATATTAAGATGGTGTTATGTATGATTCTAAGGTACTACAAACTCCATGTTACTGAAAATCCAATTCAGTAAACAAGTGGTTAAGGAGAATTCCAACAATATGATAGCCAGAAACAATTAGTAACAATGCACTACAGGAAAGATGATTCACATTTCAATAATGTCAATATGGAACCACAGGAGAGAAAGAAAAGAAGATTTTTCATATTAACACACCTGGTGCAGAGAAGTGGAGAGAAATGTGCCACAAGATGAATGCAAATGGAAACAACTGGATATGAATGCCAAAAACCATGTATCATGCAGAAATCATTGGTTGTTATAAAAGGGCTTAAACACTAAGTTAACTGAACTCATTTATTCCCAATGAATGACTACCATGCAAATCTTCCTAACAGGTAATTAATTTAGGCAGAATTATTAATAAACTATCCTATTATGGTGAAGGTATGCTATTTTTTCACAACTTAGTAAATAACCCTTTTCACACTTGCGAGATGGGCAACTTGGGCAACTAATCATTAACAATTGATCAGTAACCACTGGTCACACGTCATTACCAATGGGCAAATTGTCTACATCTATGCACCAATCAAAATTAATAATAATAATAATAATTAGTTAACTTCTATTGCGCCTATATCCTTAGAAACCAAGCTCAGAGGCGCATCAAAACAAAAAGGATTAATCGATCTCATAGTCGGTAAACAAATCAAGTTGTCATCAGATTGATTGATGCGCCAGGGAGCTATGGTGGATAGGCCAGATTGTACAGATATGTTTTTAAATGACGACGGAATTTAGCAATATTTTCAACTGATTTCACGCTAGAAGGAAGCATATTCCATAGAGTAGGCGCACCCACAGCAAAAGCCCTGGTCCCCATATTAGTATTGACCTTTGGTACAAAGAGTAAATCAGAAGTAGATGACCGAAGTTGAATAGGTTTTCTTATAGGAGTAAGCAAAGTATGTAAATACGATGGCTGCTTAGAAGAAAGTGCCTGGTAAGTAATGGTACACATCTTAAACATTATACGATATTGGACAGGCAGCCAATGCAGAGACTTTAGAAGCGGCTTAGAAGGAGTAAAGCGTGGAGACCTAGTCACCACCCTTGCTAAGCAATTTTGAACACGTTGTAGTTTTGTGATATCCTTAATAGCAATATTATAAAAAAGTGAATTACAATAGTCTAATTTACTAGTAACTAATGCAGTTGCAATAGTCTTTGCATCGAGAAGAATGAAAAGTACACTGCAATTGTGATGCTGCAGGATGAGAGGTAGATTGAGGGCAAGGGGAGGCTGGTGTGACTGGGCGGTAAGAGAAAGGGCTGGTGTAACTGGGGGGGGGGGGGGGGGGGGGTTAAGAGAAAGGGTTATTGTGAAAATGCACACAAATTTTACTGAATTATATTACCAACTCTTCAAGTTGGTTAATGACTAGGGCACATTAACTGACAAGTGACTGGTACAGAAATGATCAGAAAGGAGGCCCACTTTCTTTCTCTTCGTCAATGTTGGCCTTCAATTTTTCAGCTCTGTCCATGTATTCTGTTATTCGCTGTCGAAACCTCTGTCTTTTCGCCTCCAGTTTGGTCACTGGAAAAGACAATAAGCAAATATTGTTCAGTTTATTAATCTTTCACACAGGTCCTTCCTTACCAAGCAATAACTGTTGAATGTCTTAATTAGTTTTAATTGACCACATTAAGTTGCCTAGTTATAAGTATATAATTAATTTACAGATTTGTTATCCTCATATATTGTCGTTATTATTATACCCAACAATAACTACATGTACATATACGTAGTATAACATTTAGACATACATTTGCTTCAACTAATTTTGTTTTTACCTGTATGGGCATTCAGTATTACTAATTTACTACACATATTATTATTTTTTTTTTAATTTGTATTATGCCAGATAAACAACATTCCAAATGACAAGGACTTCTTTAGTCAATTGTGCCTTTAGTTTTAGCTTGTCATTAGTCTTCATGGAAGCCACTTATCATTCACATACATCCACTTTTGGTCAAGTTAGGTTTGTTTAATTTTAACATATACCGTATTGTCCCTAATAGATGTGCACTACCTAACAGACACCCACCCCCGTTTTTAGAAACGAAATAATCCATGAACATTTCTTTGAGTGACGCAAAAATACAACAGAACGGACGCTACAATTATTATCAAAGATGGTGCCCAGACTAATGCTATTTGAAAATAACAATTGTGGGTGATATATGGTAAATGTAAATGCTTACCACAAAGAGGGTTTTTATTTTGTATTTTATGGTATGTACTACCAGAGAGAGGCCGTCATGTGCATCAAACAAATGGCGGATTTGTTTACGTTAGATTAAACGCTGACTGTTCGCCTAAAGTTTCTGAGCGACAAAAACGAAACAACATATGGTGCTGCTTGCGTATTTTGTTACATCAATCTAGAAGACAATTACAACAAATTCGATGGAATTGTGGAAATGAATTTGAATAGAGACAAAGTTTAGATTGTCATCCATTTCACAATTCCAGATGAATCACCCGTGGGTGCGGAGTGCAACTGGCATCAACCAACTTCGATAACAAGAATAAGTCGCAGTAACTGTCATAAATTCATATTGAGGCATATGTGTTTCAACTTTGCTTCTATCGATAAGTCAGACAATTGACAATTTCAATAATTGCATCTGTTATTGCCTCATGAATCTATAGAGTTCTAGTCAGGACCACGCACATCGTTATCGACATCGATATTGTGTGTCGACATTAATTTGCCGTTTCGGATGCACATGACCAATACAACTTTTAGATGCAGTAAATCCACTCCAAGTTCACATGACTACATTTATTTAATATTATACAAACAATTTGAAGAACACGTAGATTGCACTGAAAGCATTACGCAGTAAACAGTTGATTTAAAAAGAAGTATGTATCCGGTCATTCACATGAATGCACTGTACATATGCGTACTTCAGTGGCGCCACATTGCGAATTAGTTATCTACTCTGTTTAGAAACCGATAAAGCAGGTGACCACATTCATCCCACTTTTGAGAAATTAATAGACGCGCAAGCAAGCCTTCCCACTCGCGCACTGCGCGTCTATTAGGGACAATACGGTATGTCACATATAGGCATTTTATCATCCTACAGTAACAATATACCCTACTGTCCATAACTAGCAACACATGGGTGCATGTATGCATGTGTGCTTGTACACATGTAATTCCTTGTATATATGTATGTACTTAAGTTATGCAAATATATCAAGCCCTATACTACACTGTACTAGAACCTACCTTTTAGGACATCCATCAGTAGCTGGATGCCTTCCTGGTAACACACAAGTGCCTGTGAGAACTGATGCTTTGTGTCCATCTCAACCGCTCGCTTCAACAGACTCACTGCCGATGCTTCAATGCCAGCCTCCTTGTCACTCATCTTGCCTCCTCCTCCCTCATATCACCATTACTCCATCACTGTATTCTATGCAACAATTAAAATAACAAATACTGATCACAGACATTTTTTATGGGGTCACATGTCAGTCACATGTCAGTTGCAGTTGCGAATCAACACCCAATGTTACACAAACTTTAGAACTGTTTTGACAGCATCCATACTCTATGTAGCCATGCTAGAATCGTGTTTGTGTTAGAAAAATGGAACATATCAAGTTACACCATCTTCGCACACCAAGGGTCACTGCAGTTATTACCTCATAACCAGACAGAGGTACCCTTGGCTGATCCCTTTGCAAAACTCTGAATTAAAGCTATGCCAATACAGGGTGTGGTTGGCCTCCAGTCATGTGATATAATTTTGGATGATTTCAGCTATATGCTGGTCACGTTAATATGTTTGGGATGTTGAAGCAAATATTCAAATACACAAAACCATTCAGTTGCTCGTGCAGTTAGGTCATTAGTATGCAAGTTTGGCATGAAAGTTTGTTCAGAACATTTAACTACAAGTACAATACAGTTGGGTCATTATATTAGAATGCCCAGAAATTGTTTATCCATCTTCAAATTGGGGCAGGTACTTGCACTGTTCTCATGGCTAGTTCGACTCAGCTAATTCCCATACTTTGCATAGGGGCTAGTTTTGCATGGCAAATAGCCTTGGCTTGCAAAGATGAGCTACACCACTGGATCACGATGAAGTGTCATTAATGATAAATAGGCTTTTACAGCTGTAATATGAATTTTATCTCCTCTATCATTTCTAAGTACATCAATTTTGTCTACCATCGAAAATCGTTGCACTAACAGCTTGCAGTTGCTGCCTGTATTCAGGGTTGAAAAAATTCATGATTTATTTTAAAAAATCAAATAAATCGGATTTATTTGATTTAAATCGATTTTTTTTAAAATTTAAATCAGATTTATTTGATTTGTTTTATTTTAAAATAAACTTGGAGCTTCTGAATTGAAAACTTGCTTCCTATTAAACACAAGATTTGGAAGCTTCACTGCATTCTGAAATGAAATACCTCGAACATATATTTGGCTTTACACCCAGTCTTTCCTGGCACCAGTCTTCTCAAAATAAAGCCAGTCTTTTTTCCTCCCAGA
Source organism: Oasisia sp. SBJ-2009 (assembly GCA_964017155.1). NCBI lineage: Eukaryota > Metazoa > Annelida > Polychaeta > Sabellida > Siboglinidae > Oasisia > Oasisia sp. SBJ-2009. The sequence continues at coordinate 35,495,070 of OZ024860.1, forward strand.
TATTGTGAATAAACACAAAGAAGTGGTAGAACTCGTACAATACAGCAGTGATCCAACAGGCAGTTAATGCTGACCTGCAGCTTTAATTAGGCTCTGCCTGTGGCCTGTGTCTAATGCAATTCCTGATGATCTCAGCCCATAGCTTTATGCAGAGACCCATCCACCAATCATTTGAACGGGTAAAAACCCTTGTGGACAGCTAGAAATATGGTTGGACGGGTAAAAAATGAAGGAGCAAATTTTTTCCCCAAAACCATAGATATTATCAATTGAGCTTCAAAAGTGAGTGTAAATGGTGTCATATGTGTGTTTGTAGTCCATTTCAGGTCATCAGACACATTTAAAGTTTGTAAACTGCCTTAACAGTTAACATCCATATGTGACCCATCTTAACAAAATCGGTCGGATGTCGGTAATTTTCAAAATTGAGTGATTAGTACCACTGGAAAGAGCAGAATATCTGCTTTCATATGATATATCATGCTAGTAGATATCTCGATTCTAGCCGAAGTTATAGCTTGACAAACATGTGTGGGGTAGAAACCTTCAAAGTAAGAAAATGGCCTTCAAAGTTGATGCCAAATATTTGTTACATTTCATGGAATGTACCTTAGTTACCATGGACCGATCTTGTTGAAACTTGCCATGTTGGAAGATAATGTCATTCTTAAGATACCGTGTTAATATGAAGACAAAATGTTTATTAGAAAAATAAAATTGCAGATTAATTAATATTTTATGCAATTACCTCCGTTGTTAAGAAAAGCGAACAAACTCTGCTGCTGTTATGCCTTGGTTAGGATGGACATATCTGGCTGAAATTTGGAACACTCAAAGATAGTATCATTCTCATGATATTGCATTTGCTTTTCCCAATTCCGCATCCGGAGAATCTGACACCGTCTCTACGGATCGCTCAGCGACTTGCGTAGCCGTGCCGTAATCATTCTCACGAAAGTCGAAATCGTCGTCTTCGTAGTTCGATGTAGTTCGCAAAATTGTCATCCTCGTCATTGTCCGCCACGCTTCCATCAGTCACTTCCTCCAAAAAGTACTCCGGTCGCCTCAATCAAACTATCTATTTGTGCCCGATCACTTGCATCAGAGTTTAACAACTCCGCCATGGTGCACGCCATTTTTCGCTTCGTGTTTATCGCTAACTAGGTCAGCAGTGACGCGAAGTAAACACACGGTGCGCATGCGGTTGTTCAGAAAATTATGTAAATGTTCCACGCTGGACCAATGAGAACGGTTGCCGGAGCTGTTGCTACCATGTGACCCCGGTTTGTTTACATAGCTGGCACAGATAGGGGGTCTATTCCAAGCTTTCTGGAGGCCGGAGAATGCATACATTAGCATAGATATGACCATATATGGACAGATGACGCGTTAAGCTACGCGGTGGTACCCGTTATGATAGGGATCGTCCCAAAATTAGCTGCAAATAATGCGCGCAATTACTGGCATTTTCGGCTTTGTTTTAAGGAAATGGAGCGGAACACTTAGCACAGCTCTACGCAAATGTCTTTAAAATACACGAAACAGAGTTAGTTAGATGATAACAAGTGTGGCAACCGATAAAACGAATACTAAAGAATAATTTTCAGGGAAAATCTCAAAATTGACAAATGCCCGATTTTTTTCACAAAATCGGCATTTACTGAAAATCTGATTTACCGACATCCAACCGCTTTTGTTAAGATGGGTGACATATGTCCACCAAAACATGAGTGACTGGCAATAATTTGGTCCTGCATAAAGCCCTGTCTCAGCCTTATTTTGCATAATCCATGGCTCTGTTGTGGGCTACAATTAATTGCCTACTGGATCTGGTAGCCTTTGTTCATCAATACCCCCTCCCATCTCCAGCTGGGGAGATGTTTCAACTGGGGAGACTACTCCTACTCCCCATCACCTTAAATCTGCTAATATTGCATAACAGTTGCCTATAGAGCCCTTTTTATGATGCCAGGCTTCCTGTTCATTCAAACTGATCTCCCTTGACCAATCACTTGTTATGGGTTTGGGGTTATATACTTAGACCTGTAGATGCATAAGCATTCTACTCAGCCAAGCAGATTCATATAAATCAGCACTACAAAACAGATTTAAAAAAAATCAATGATTTATTTGATTTTTTTGGAGTAATTTAAATCATGATTTAAATCATAATTTAAATCATGATTTAAATCATGATTTAAATCATGATTTAAATCATGATTTAAATCATGATTTAAATCATGATTTAAATCATGATTTAAATCATGATTTAAATCATGATTTAAATCATTTAAATGATTTAAATCAAACAACCCTGCCTGTATTTATTTGAAAAGTGTCTGATAAAAGTTTAAAATGTTTACCTCTGCCAAAATTTTGAAAATCATCCATGGGCAGGATATGCCAGTTTTAGTGCCTACTTTTAACCCTGCAACCGACCATGGCCGATTAATCAACCCGAGATACCTTCCTGCATAAAAACATTTTTAGTTTGCGTAATCAATAACCAAGTTAAACCAACCAGGGCACATTTGGCATCATCATGCAGATAGCTAACAGATTTTTCAACATGGTGTATATTTATTCATGAGCAGATTGAATGACAGCTAGTTACACGTGGGTGGACAAAACATGTGACGAATTTGCGCATCCATTCATAAGGGTGCGACCCCCGCATACGTGGTACCCAGGGCTTTATGCAGGATACAATTATTGCCAGTCACACATGTTTTGGTGGACACACGATGTTAACTGTTAAGCTAGTCTACAAACTTTCAAATGTGCCTGATGACCTGAAATGGGCTAAAAACACACATGACAGCATTTACACTCACTTTCAAGGAAGGCATAACTAACGATATCTATGGTTTTGGAAGACTTTTTTGCTCCTTTTACTCCGTCCACCACCCGTCCACCCATATTTCTACCCGTCCACCCATATTTCTACCCGTCCACCCATATTTCTACCCGTCCACCCATATTTCTACTCGTCCACCCATATTTCTACCCGTCCACCCATATTTCTACCCGTCCACCCATATTTCTACCCGTCCACCCATATTTCTACCCGTCCACCCATATTTCTACCCGTCCACCCATATTTCTACCCGTCCACCCATATTTCTACCCGTCCACCCATATTTCTACCCGTCCACCCATATTTCTACCCGTCCACCCATATTTCTACTCGTCCACCCATATTTCTACCCGTCCACCCATATTTCTACTCGTCCACCCATATTTCTACTCGTCCACCCATATTTCTACCCGTCCACCCATATTTCTACCCGTCCACCCATATTTCTACCCGTCCACCCATATTTCTACCCGTCCACCCATATTTCTACTCGTCCACCCATATTTCTACTCGTCCACCCATATTTCAACCCGTCCACCCATATTTCTACCCGTCCACCCATATTTCTACTCGTCCACCCATATTTCTACCCGTCCACCCATATTTCTACTCGTCCACCCATATTTCTACTCGTCCACCCATATTTCAACTCGTCCACCCATATTTCAACTCGTCCACCCATATTTCTACTCGTCCACCCATATTTCTACTCGTCCACCCATATTTCTACTCGTCCACCCATATTTCTACCCGTCCACCCATATTTCTACCCGTCCACCCATATTTCTACCCGTCCACCCATATTTCTACCCGTCCACCCATATTTCTACTCGTCCACCCATATTTCTACTCGTCCACCCATATTTCAACTCGTCCACCCATATTTCTACTCGTCCACCCATATTTCTACCCGTCCACCCATATTTCTACTCGTCCATATTCGTTTTTACCCGACCAAATGACGGGTGGACGGGTCTCTACATAAAGCTATGGTGGTACCAATAGAAAGCTCTGTTCTTTACCACCTTTTTTCTGATGCATCAATTCCAGTACAAAATTAAGGAGTCAGATATTATTCTTTTAAGTTGTATTTTATGTCAATGTAATGTCGTCAAATCTACATGTCACAGGCGTGACATAGGACATCCTAGTTAAAAGCATTAGGACTGCAACGCCGATTTCTTGCGATTTGTGGATATGTCCCAAACCATCATTAATTTTGATTATGTGGATTTATTTGTTTTAAGTTTAAATTTATAAAATATAGCTAATTGTTTTTTATTTTGATTTTGCAATGCATACACAAGATATCGTCTTTGTGATCCTGATCATGTGATGGGTGTGGGATACGTTAACTGCTCATGCCATGTGACATCAGCTTGTTTACGTTGACTCGACAGCATTAAATTTATCTAAAACAGGTACGGATGATTCGGCCCATGCGAGCAGAAGCATGCCGAACTTCAACGATTGCAGAAAGGAACGATTCGGCCCAAGGTGCCACTGTTTTGGGCCGAATCATCCGGTTCCCCTGGAAATTATCATTATGTAAAAAGACATTCCGAAAACATACATATCGAAAAAAGGGGATAAAACCGTTTTGAAAAGGCCCTAATAATTTAGGCCAGTTAACTGGAAGATTATCAATGTTCCTTTATACTGTTCCAAGTTCCGTCTATTAAAATTCAAGCAGCTCGAGACAACTCGGCCCAGGAGGTGTCTATTATCCCAGCCCAGGCCCAGCCCATCCCGACCCATGGCCATGCTTGTTTCCAGCACTCGGCAACGTTCTTTTAACTGACTAGTCTGTATATGTTGTGATTACAACGTATGATCTTATGAGGTCTCATTTAACTAGTCAGCCTTTTTCAGAACATCACGCCAAGCCGACCTTTCTATGCTGGCACTGAGGATTTAACAAGATTTAACAAGATTGCCACCTAGAGAATCAACTCTAGATGGCAGGTGGACAAGGAAGCCCTTTGGCTTATCAAGAGTCCAACGTATCTATCTAAATGTACCCAGCCCTTCTTAGGTACATGTCAATTTTATTTTTTAAACATATTAATACTACTAGCACCTACACAATCAGCCGATAATCTGTTCCATTCATTTACTGTTCTTTGTGAGAATGAAAATGTTCTAATAATTAGTCTACACTGCTTCTTTGCTAATGCAATTCCATGTCCTCTAGTCCTTCTCTCTTCCTTAACCGAGAACAAAATATTTCTGTCAATATTTTCATACCCATTCAATATTTTAAAAACTTCTATCTGATCTCCTCTCAATCTCCTGGTTTCTAGTGTTGTTAATCCACATTCTTTTAGACGCATTTCATAACTAATATTCCTGAGTTTTTGTATCATTTTGGTTGCTCTTCTTTGTACTCTTTCTAGTATATCAATATCCTTCTTGCGATATGGCCTCCATGCCTGTATGCAATATTCTAAATGAGGCCTAACTATTGCTTTGTACAGCGATATTATTAGTTCTTTTTCCTTGTACACTATATTTCGCCTAATTAATCCAAGAATTTGGTTTCCCTTTGCTGCTGCAATTGCACACTGTTCTGATACCTTCATATCAGCACTAATAGTTAACCCTAAGTCCTTTTCCTTTACGGTAGTATTTAGTACAGTATCACCCATTGTATATTGTGCATCTTCATTTCCATGTCCTGTGTGGAGGCACTTACACTTCCCATAATTAAACAGCATTTGCTACTTCTCAGACCATTCGTTCAACTTATTTAGATCATCTTGTAATTGCTGTCTATCTGCATCACTTTCAATTTTTCTAAACACTTTTGTATCGTCTGCAAACTTCAACACCTTGCTTGTTATATCATCATCCAAATCATTGATATATATTATGAACAAAATAGGTTCCAATACTGATCCCTGCGGTACTCCACTCAAAACCGATTTCCAGTTTGAAACCTCCCCATCAACTACTACTCTTTGTCTTCTATCAATAAGCCATTTTTCTATCCAGTTAATCATACCATTGCCTATGCCATGGGCCTTTAGTTTAAGTAGTAATCTTTGATGTGGCACTTTGTCAAAGGCTTTTTAAAATCTAAGTATATTATATCTACTGGTGATCCCTCGTCTACCCACTTTGTGACATCTTCCAAAAAACATAAGATATTTGTTAACTCTTTACTGCGCAGACCGTCCAAAACCGCCCAACCCCTCGTACGCGCAGACCGTCCAAAACCGCCCAGTAAAATCACAGTTCGTGGGCCTTTCGTTTACCGCAATCACATCCCTCTTTTACTTTAACCAGCCAGCTGAAACTGCTGACCTAAGCTCTATGTAGGTCACGGAAACATGTGCTGTCGCCATCTTGTGAAAAATTGTTTTCGTTTGCGAATTAAGTGAGTTTATTTGGAAGGATGTTGAAGTGCGTTCGTCTAGTTGACCTCCGACATCGTGCGGCATTTGGCGGATATTACTGAGATCAATTCTCGACGATTTCGACTCGGATTTCGATGTTTGCAACGTGAATAATGTCGACAGCGATCGCGGAGACCCTGTTATCGTCCATCTACGTTGTCTGTGCGACTTTTCGTTGTTGAGATACAAAGAAGATGACCCGTCGGCGGCATGTTCGTTTCGCCGATTTGCAGCCATTTTGTTGATCGGATCACCGTCCGTACTTCGTTTGGTTTATTTAATTTATAGTATTTGATTAATATGCACTATGCTCACATTGCTTCTGATAAAGGAGCATCTACTTGTGAAAGGAGTGTGCTATCTTTCGTTATTCGAGTCTTGATTTTACATACGAAAAGAACATTGCATTCAGCAACATGATCGGTAAACGATAGCCATTTTGTAAATTATGGCATGATTTTTGTCTTCTGACGCGTTGGCGTTGTTTACAAAAGCAATTATAATTTGAAAACTAACCGTCAAAAATTGATAAATGTTTTACTAGGATAAAACTAACATACATGGCTACATTAGTTCCACATGATCACTGTTATGTGTTCTAATATTTTTTCAATATTTAGCATGATGAAGTTGCATATTTATTTGTTCATTATAAATGTTGAAGTTTGCTTCAAGATCTGAAATGTAATTAATTGCAACACATAAATTTTAATAACACATTATATTCACACAATCATTCCATGTACAGTGCAATTAATTTCATATATTTTCGTGCATCGGTTGTCGAGTTATTCGAATTTTAATGCAAGCAACATGCAGGATAATTCACAGATAGTTGCCATCTTAAAATTGTCTGCCCACAGCAGGGTGTAAAATAAGAAGGCGGTCTACCCAGTAAAGAGTTAAGCATGACCTCGCTTTTAGAAACCCATGTTGAGATGGGTTAATGAAGTTATTTTTAACAAGAAAATCAACCAAGTGATCTTTAATTAGTCTTTCTAATAGTTTGCAAATCACCGATGTTAAACTAACCGGTCTATAGTTCTCTGACTTGCTTCTTGATCTTTTTAAATAATGGTATGATGTTTGCTTCTTTCCATTATAATGGAACTACTCCTTCCTCTATTGACAAATTGAACACTGTTGCAAGTGGTATGCTGATTTGTTCTACAATTTCCAGTAGTAATTTGGGAGGAATCCCATCCACTCCAGGTGACTTATTATCCTTCATATCCCTTATTTTCTTAGCTACCATTTTTGGTGTTACAATTAGTTGTCCTAAACAGTCTGACTCTCTCCCTTCGAATTTAGTCTCTGGTACTGGGTAATGCACTAGTATCTTCCCTGGTGAACACCGAACTAAAGTATTAATTTAGGTTTTCTGCCATTAAGAATCCCTCTGTTATTATGTTTCCATCACTACTTTCTAGAGGATGGTCACTGTCAGGGTGCTTATCGTCCTCTGTGGTTCTTTTAGTTTTACGTCCCAAATTGAGACGGGACCGACAACGTGATTCTCCGATTCACGAGGGATACACAGTCCCCAATGTTGAGAGCCAGTTTTTTACATCACAACTGCCGGTACCGAGGATCGAACCCGTGCCGCCGGCGTGGTAGGCGGATGTGGTAACCACTGGTACTGCCCTGGCACTACACTACCCGCGCTCTCAAATTTAGTTATTGGAATATCGCCCAAACTTAACGGTAAATTTTACAAGTTATTATTGGATTATATACTCACGATCATATACATACACATAAGCCACAGCACAGTTCGTGCACGTATGTCTACTATTAAATTTCATTTCACAACTTTTACAGAATAGGGCCCGTAAGTGAGTCACGATACATGGCGAGAGCCGAGACTCCGCGCGATTGGAGCTGATTTGGGGACTGGTCATTAGAATAATATTCGATGGATGACAGTTGTAACTACCGACTGATGAATATTAGGAAAATCAGGACATAACTATCTTGTGTTATACCTTCCTTATCTTAAATGTCCGATTTAATATTGAGTTTTACACACTATCATAGATATAGCGCTTTATGTAGTGCAGATAATAGACACTCCCCAAAAATTTAAGCCGTATGTGTTTTTTTACGGGTTTTGCATTTTACATAGCTGTACGTTGTGGTTTCGATAAGCACTTATATTTGACAAGTTGTCTAAATACACATAGTTATAACACATGTATGCGTTTGCCTCAAACAAGTTGTACTGCGCGAAAAATGGCACTTTTCAGTATTAGTCAAGATCGCCAAACACAAGTACAAGCCGACGTTGCCATGGCAACCATCATTATAATCGATTAAAATTCATGATTTCCGTGAGCATTGTCACCGGCAAAGTGTTCAATTGCTTCTGCTTGTAATAATCCTTCGGACAGTGTAACTGAAATAATTAGGCTGGAACAGTTCGATTATTACAACCAAAAACAAAACGAAGTCGTATACGTTAACATGGAGAATATGGACTTTCTGCCCCCAACTGCCCCAGCCTCGTTTTCGCGTACTTATCTGCAGAAATGCGTGCAGTGACTGATAAGTACTAGTTACAGTAGCCTCTTCCTGACCTATCCCAGTAGCAGAGATATAAATAGAACACCCCAGTAGAACTACTATAGCTTGGCGGGCGGGCGGGCGGGCGGGCGGGCGGGCGGGCGGGCGGGCGGGCGGGCGGGCGGGCGGGCGGGCGGGCGGGCGGGCGGGCGGGCGGGCGGGCGGGCGGGCGGGCGGGCGGGCGGGCGGGCGGGCGGGCGGGCGGGCGGGCGGGCGGGCGGGCGGGCGGGCGGGCGGGCGGGCGGGCGGGCGGGCGGTTAACTAATCAATCAAAATACCTTTTATTTGTAGCATGCCATAAGTAAGTTTTGGTTTGAAAGCATTTGTGTCATTTGCCATACTGTGCCTGCCCATGCAAACGCAATATTTTGTAATTTGTGTTTGATGGGCTGGCACAATTATTAACATATGCAACCTCTGATGACCAATTAACTTTTAACACATGCCAGAAGTATGGAGTGACAGCGTTAGACTGAATCTGCCATAAGCAAATTGACCTCGAGTGAACAATAAATTTGAACTTGTGCCAGAGGTATGCAGACTGAATATTATATAATTAATATTTTTTTGTTGACTTTGATGACTGTTATTCCATAGACCTACATAGTATGTTTCATTGTGATTATGCAGTAATATATCATAAATGTAAACTGTCGATCTTTATAATATACAGTACATTACCAAATATTTCCACACAAAAATATTATTTGTACTATGATTTTCTTTTTAACTGTATTTACAATACTGTAAAAAGGAAGAAAGTAGAAGTATGACACTTGTAAGCTGCTTTCCATTTCAAAGAAGAAGCTTAATTGGTTGTGTAATACTTGAACAGTTATGCACATGTAAAAATGTATTATAACAACATCAATGAATGTTTTTTTGTTTCTTACTTATTTGCAATATATCAAACTTGTAATTGATGACATTGGAACATTTTGAACAATTTGTAAAAATAAAACAGTCTTGGGACATAAAATGTCATGTTAAAGTGAATTGCATACTTATTGTAGTTTTATTCCACACTAGCCGAATTACTTAGCAATGCTTGAGGAAAAGGCAGTCATTCACGCTAAAAATGTTTAAATACTGCCGCTTAATTATTTCGACTTGCACTGGAGATAAAGAAATTATCCAGAAAAAAACACATCAAGATATATACATAGATACATACATATATTAAAAATTCATTATGTAGATTCCACTGTGCTATTGTTCTGGTAAATACGTTATATTTGTAGTAATTGTGGCCAATGTGGGAGGTGAACCAGTTGTCTGTATCTGTGTGGCCGTGGGTGGTTGGATCTTGTTTGGCTTTGTCCAGCCATTTATTGCATGGGATCGATGTCTAGGAGATTGTAATTTTATTCATTTATGGAAAGTCTTGCCTCCGCCCTTTTCTGTTCTTTGGTTCGCCAAGAGAGGACTGAAGTCAAGGTAGACTCAGATAGACATTTGATGTTTCGAGTGGCATATACACTGGATAACGCCCGTGACCTTAAAAGATACCTACTGAGATTCGCTGCAGATAAGGGGAATTTGAGCTTCGCGCGTTTCGCGGTATTCGCAATCCAATCAGAAGACAGGATTTGTCCACGCGACCGTTGCTCAGTAAACAAATGTTCGCGTATATCATGTCTTCGAGATAATTACATTTATGTTGTACAGTTTGGTGTCGTGAAAAATGTCTGGATTGCCGAGGGAAGTGTTGAAATGGCTACAGAGCTTAGACTTGTCGTGGCAAATAAAATGTCCAAAATGGTAAGTGTTAATTGTATTTTACAATGGTAGCTAGCATAGGTACGGTTCCGTAGCCAGAGCTCTAAGCTAGGCCTAGCCCTAGCCTAGGGCTAGGGGAGTAGGGCCTATGATGTCTAGACTGGAGACTGGAGGTTCGAACGATTTCCCTCGAAGTCGAAGACTCACTCAATTGTCTTCTTCCCATTTACCACATTTCCTCGTCATCATGCCAAGATTGTAACATAAGTACAGTACAAAAACCGAATTAAAAACATCGGAGATATTACAACAAAATAATAAATTAAATGAAAATTAGTTACTAATTGTGTGAGCTGAGGTTAATTTTCGGTATCCAGACATTTTGGTAAAGGACACTTTGGTAATGGACATTTCGGTAAAAGGACATTTCGGTAATTGGACATTTCGGTAATAGGACGTTTCGGTAATAGGACATTTTGGTAACATACATTTTGGTAATGCCTATAATGCCATGTAATGGCGGGGCATATTTGTAACATGCATTTTGGTAATAGCCAAATAGGGCATCTTGGTAACATGCATTTTGGTAAAACCAATAAATATTCTTTAAAGGCAATAATTAAAAGGCATTAATTAAAGATTAATAAAAATGTATCCATAACGTAAAATAAATAAAAAAAATAGTTGTGTGTTCAGTCACATTTTTATTCAAACTCACATATATATACAATTATTAATGTAACTCTTCTAGTGATGCACATTAGGAATGTCATGTGCTGCCATATTACAGTGGAATATTACTAGTGTCCAAGAAGGTAGTAATGTTCAGCGGAGTGTTTTTACAAACGAACCAGATGGCCAACAGCTGCAAGGAATTGCGGCACCTGCAATACCCCATTGACATATAGTCACGACAAAGGTTCCTCAGTTGGGTTTGTTGTCTGACGTATTCCTGCCTCACGCGTGTCCGGGGTGGTTGGCCGGTTGCATCCTGGAGAATGACGGCGCTCACACACTCTTGTTCCCGCTGTAGGCACTTGATGGATTTCCATATCGAGGGATGCTGGTGACCAATCAAATGACAATACTTGTTGTTCCAAGCCTCAGAGACGTTATTTGTGCGTGGGTCATCATTTCGAGTCGCATTGTGCACATTCCACGTGTGCACAGGATACAGGGGAGCGATTCGCACCATCCTGATACCTCTCACCTGCGGCCGACCTTGTCTGTAGTGGCCGTTGACGTACGTCTTGTCGAAGTAGTCAGCCAGTGGTACTGCCAAAGCTGGTGCAATCGTACACAGGTGTGTCATGCCAGCAGAGACATCAGTTGGTGGCAGAAACGCAAGTCCATCAAGCATGCCACAGAGATGGCGAAAGTTGTTGTCTGTACGATATGTCGTAGCAATTCCCATCTCTTGAATTTTCCGCCATGTGCTCTGTGTCAGGTGGAAGAAACAGAACTGCACCTGTACGTGTTGCCCGAACACAGCTGTCAGAGCACGAGGGACAGCCAGCTCGAAATCAACCGTGACGACATCAGGGTCAGGTCGCACACCATACACTGCACAGTGATTCAGTATAGCAGTGAACAGTTCGTGATATGTTGCTTCTGTTTTGTTTTGCAGAAATGCGTACACCAATGGGATAGTCACCTCTCCCAGAGACACATGGATCACGTAGAGCTGTAGGAATTGTGGTGGAGCCATTGCAAAGTTTCCATCCATGAACCATTTATCAGCAGCAGTCAAGCGACGGAGATTGTTCTCTGTTGCATAGGCAATTATTCTGTGTTGGCGCTTGTCCTAGGGTATGGGTCCAAGGAGGAAGAATGTTTTGATTTACCAAACTGGCTGGTTCGGCCAGGTACTCTTGTGTTCGGTTTCTGGCAATCGTGCGCTTACACGTGTCAACACTTGGTAGAATTGCCTTAGCTGCATTTGTCAACCCTGTAATTTTGTCAGTGTAATTACGAGCTGGCGGGTCATTACTTGCAGCAGCATGTATACGCATTTCCGTACGGCATCTGTCAACCTCTAACTTCACAGGTTCAGGACAGTGGTTGTGGTCAGTTTTTAACACTGGATTTGCTGGTAGCAAGTCAGTGTACACACTAGCAGGGCAGTGCTTGCTTGCACGACATGCACAACGCCACCTTATCATGCCGTTGTTCTCTACATGCTTCGTATAAGCATACCCATTCCACAAAAGCTTTGGTTTTCCCTTAGTTGTTGTCGATATCTCCATGTTCACATGTATGACATTATCTTACGTGTGTCTGGATTTAAATGTGTCCTGCTAGTCACTGGTTGGCTGTATAGTGATTTACCACTCTAGCCACAACCACTGCTATTTGGAAGCCATGTTCCCTTCAGAGGCAAGCACCTTACACCATGTCTGACTGCAGGTGGGAAGCCAAGTTCCCTGGCTGGTGTCTGGACCATCCTAATTTACAAATGGTTTAACTGACTGACATCTCAATAGGTTACCTCCTGATATGAAAGACTGGACTCTGATTATTTTCAGTAGTTTTACCAAAATGTCTTGTTACCAAAATGTCTTGTTACCGAAATGACCCATTTACCAAAAAGTCCTGTTACCGAAATGTCCTTTTACCGAAATGTCCTTTTACCGAAATGTCCATTACCAAAGTGTCCTTTACCAAAATGTCATGGATCCTAATTTTCAGTCTCGTCTCGAGTCATGACACTCAAGCAGTGACGGTGATTGTCTGAGAGTGAATCAGTGAATGGAAGCCTGCAAGAAGTCCTGATTTTTCTGAAAGACTCCAGCTAAGCCTAAGGGACCTGCCCATATGTCAGTGGGAAGATATTCTACAATTACTATTGTATTGTATCTTACCTCAAGACCGTAGTAGTTGCCCAAAACTGAACATTGAGACCATCTCAAGATTAATTTTCTGATGTTGCAGTTTCTCTATTGATGTATTTTTTCATATGTTTTTATCCGGTTTGGATAGTCAAGGCTGGTTAATTTGAATTTTGTTATTATACAAGTCTGTGTGAATTCTCCAATCTCTTTGGAGGCATGTCCTGGCCTGAACTGTGTCGTTTAATATTTGTATCTGTATTTTTCTGTAACTGTATTTTGAACTGGCAAAATGTCCCAGGGACACATCACGCCAGTGTGCGTGGTGGGTCGTCTGACTTCATTGTTAAAATGTTGGATTAAATTATTTTGAAATGAGTTTAGTGATTTACTAGAAACAGTGTTTGGGGGCAGACTGTATCTGTGTTGTTCTTGGTAAAATACAACCATAGGTTCACTCACAGTATGTGTACGGTGTCTGTATCACTGATTGATACTCGTAACAACATCCATAGTTTCATGCACAGTATATGTAAACTATGTATCACTGATTGGTACTTGTAACAACATCCATAGGTTTATTCACAGTATGTATACACTGTACTGATTGATTTGCAGGGACTTCAGTAATGGCTACTTGCTGGCTGAAATATTTTCGTGGTATTTTCCTCAAGACATCGAGATGCACAACTACAACACTGGAGATTCACTGTTCTCAAAGCAGCTCAACTGGATGGTACTGAAACTTGTGAGTACAATGGGCAGTGTCATGTTATCCTACTTCTAGAAGCTTGCAAGTCTGTAAAACCCCAATTGATGGGCAAGTTGTTTACAGTCAGCCACCTTAATTAAGAGCTAAATCACAGCTAATTAATTGAGAATATTTTATATCTAATTGCAAGTGCATTTCATTGTAGAAGTATCAAAGTACTGTAAACTTTAATTTTTTTTGTGTGGTGTGTTTCAATACATCTACAAATAAAAAAGTCCTGTGTTTGAGATTTTATGTTGTAGTTGTCTTACAAGAAAGCACTCTGGTAGTAAACTAGGTTGTATCGCAGACAATGGTGTCTATTTTCTCTGCATGACCCCGTTCTCCTCCAGTTGGCTGTGCCACATGCAAATGTTCTTTGGAAGCGACTTGTCTCTGCTCACATGCCTGAGTAATGTCCTAGTTAATATATTGCACATGTAATTGTGTGTATGCTAACAATTTCTACTTAAATATTCTCAACTTAGACACTAAACTGTTAAACAATTACCTGTTGGTCAAGAGCTTAGCCAGTTTTCTGATTTGTCCCAAATGTTAGACAGACGGTCATCAACTGTTCACAAAGATACCAGTGTTTTTACAATAGTTCTAAGCTATGTAAACTTTTAACTGATCAGTTAGGAATATTTTATATAACATACATTGTGAAAAACTACCCAAGGGTAGTAAAAATAGGTCATAGCATCTTTCAAGTTTCAAGTTGTCAAGTGTAAATACACACATTGCACATGCTAGTGTGATCATTAACCTGTTATATTTCATTATAATATTTGATCATGTTGAAGTGGCATTGACATAATTTCAGTTTATCAAGAGAAGTAAGCTAGACATCCCGAATGAGTACATTGAAGCGACACTTCACTGCAAGGAAGGTGGAGCTGTCTTATTGATGGAAAGAGTCTACCAAATCCTCACGAATCGCAAGTATGTATGATTTAAAGTTGACTGTCGGTCTACCACTATTAGTTGTCTTCGCTGCTCTCTAATGGGGCCAAGTCTGTTGTATAGACTTGGAGTAAACAATGGCTTCCTAGACAATAGGAGTCCTGCTCAAAAGGTATTGTATTGGAAGTTTTTGAGTTAGGGCTGCTTGTAAAATCTGCCTTCTTGTCTTCCAGGGGTGAAGGCAAGTTATTGCCAGTTGTTTGTTCTCTCATTACACAAGTGTATCACTCATATACATTCAACAAGTAAAGTTCTCATCTAAATGTAACTTTTACTTATATT
Source organism: Oasisia sp. SBJ-2009 (assembly GCA_964017155.1). NCBI lineage: Eukaryota > Metazoa > Annelida > Polychaeta > Sabellida > Siboglinidae > Oasisia > Oasisia sp. SBJ-2009. The sequence goes on from OZ024860.1 coordinate 35,510,433, forward strand.
TAACATGACATCTTTGTTTATTCTTAACAAAATTGAATATATATTATATATATATTATATATATATACACAGTGTATATAGATTCAATTCAATATATAAGACAGAAGTGGACCTGGGCAGGGTAAGATACGAGATAACCGATGGACACTGTGTATCACCACCTGGAACCCCTACGAAAGGAAAAGACTTTGAGGAAGGCTGGCAAGACGGTGGAGAGACAAACTAGATGACTACTGGAAGGGTACCATCTGGGATTGGATATTGCAAGATAGGCAGACGTAGAAGCGGCCTTTGCCCAACCACGGAACACTATGACTGCACAATGATGATATACATTATATATTCAGTTTTGTGTGGGTGTGAAGTGATATTGAAATGTGTGAGAAGAATATGTATATGATGTTATCTTACTTGCAGAAGTACACAAGTCTGCAAAACCCCATTTGATGGGCAAGTTGGAGTCAGTCACCTTAATAGAATGTTGCCAAATACTGCACAGCGACTGACACATGCACCGATGCACACATCCAGTCACACGGACGTGCACGCGTACACACACACACATTATATAATATAGTGTTTTTTATCTGGCACTATTATCACAAATTATATTTGCAAAAAAAATTATGTTAATTTCTAAACACTATCACTTGATGGTTTCACTGTTGAGGTGGGTGAAGGACAGGAACAAATTGGAGGACAGAGAAAACTCTGGAAATAAAAATGCATCTTAGATTAATAAAAAAGTGACTCTTCTACAGAATCCGAAAGGTGGTGCCAGAGTACGAAATAGACTTCACAGACAAACCCTACCAGCAGCGCCTGCCCATGCACGCCCGCACCACGGTGGCCATGTCTCTGAAGAACAACCTGCGACTGACAGAGTTACTGGCCGACACCAACAACATCCTCGCACAGGAAAAGGTACCATCTAACTGTCGTACTCCTGCAATACATTAATAAGTACGATTACTATCTTTACGTACTTATAAAATATTTAAAATATGTCGACATGAGTTTACAATTAACACTTTATATTTGGCATAAAAGTTAGTCTTTCCTACCTGGACAAACTATACAGTTGAATAATGAATGTGTAACTTATCTGCAGGCACAAATCATCATCAACAACCACATAGAACGACGGAAACAGGAACGCAAAGAAGCTCCTGACAGATTTAACGTGGTGGCTACACTGGGTGAGTGCAGTGTGAGACAACCACCACCGGTCAAACTCGCATCCGACACCAGGACTACATCAAACATCTCTGTCAAGATGGGTGTGAACCAGGACACTAAACAAAAAATTGAAAAAGGTACGTACCATTTTTGTGACAGTAATTAAATGTCCTTGTTATATCCTTATTAATTGTATCAATTCTTGTGGCTTATTTCAAATCATTGATTGGTTTAGAAGAATCCTAGCCTTAAAGATACTCAATCCACTCATTCCCGTAAAAATCGTTTGCTCCTAGCGATTATTAGTAATTTCACAAAAGGCGGAGGTATCAAATACTCAGTGATGATAGCCTAGTTGGTTTATGCATACATGATACTTCTTTTTTCTGAAATTAATAAAATAAATATGAACTATTTAGATTTTCGTTTCTACACACTCCGTGTAGAAACTCTAACCATGGAGATGGACCTGCGTTAGGAAACGCGTCTGTTTCTTCTCGTTGGCGTGAGATCGGCCTTGACCCGCGAGATTGGTGCCTCGACAGTCCTTCGACGCATGTGATCGTATTTGTTTTGGTCGAAGTTCTTTCAATCTTTGTGCAAAGTATTCTTTGAAACCATGGGACGTCCACGGACGTATGCCACCAGTTCGGCAAGGAAACGAGCAAGACGTGAGAGAGAGAAACAGATTCCGTACATGAGGATTTATTTGGGGAAAGTTATGGATCTGTGCAAGGAAATAAAAGAGACGGTCGGACTCGGAGACATGTCGCACTCAGCCTTCGCCAAAATTCTTCTTGACAGGTTAGTAAATTACTTAGCAAGAATGCTAGCAACCATAATGCGAGATATAATGCAAGCGAGCATAATACGACTTGGCATAATCAGCACTCGCTAAGTTTGTGCTGCCATCTAGCGAACTACGCCAACTTGAAAATACTGAAGTATCCCTTACATTAACAAATGTTTTGGCTCAGGCTATTCACCCGCGAGCTGCTCGCTAAATAACGTCAAGTCGAACTGTTATTTTGTTGTTTGTAATGCGCCTTATTTATCAATTTTCAAGTTGGCGTACTTCGCTAGATGGCAGCACAAACTTAGCGAGTGCTGATTATGCCAAGTCGTATTATGCTCGCTTGTATTCTATCTCGCATTATGCTTGCTAGCATTCTTGCTCGTATTATGCTCGCTTGCATTATGCTTGACTTCGTATTATGCCTGAATTCGTATTATGCCTGTCTTCATTATGCCTGACGTCATATTATTGCAGATTATCTGCAATAATATGACATGTTGAATTATGGCCCTAATATCGTTCCATAGGGCATAGCCATATGCCCATAGCCTGGGCTGTGAGCGTGTGCCTGCCCACTTGTCTTGGTACCCCCTCGAAATGCATTGTGCTAGGACTCAACCAGCAGTTTATTTTCTTTAAAAAATATTACTGACATTTCACACCATTATACAAATTTCATATTAATTTATGAACACACAGATAAACAACTTTGTTACAAAGTCTCCTTAAACTTTAAAGATGCATGTAAGACACCATTTAGTATTAAAGTAAACGGGAAAAATGAACACATTGTAAAAAATAATACTGAAAACTGCTATCGAAAAAAAAAACTATTAAATAAAAAAGGAAAAAGTGCCCTGGGTAACACAAGTTATTATTTATGTCTGTGCATCTTTGTAATCATGTGAGACTGAGTAGAAGACGCATCAACATGAAAATGAGCCATGCTTTTCATAATACTGGCCAGCAATATAAACTATATATAAACATACTAAACATAGGTAATATGTTAGGTCGTAGGATTACGTAATGCAAAACCCCCATATATTTATTTAGTTTCTGTAACATACTAACAAGCAGTTTCTAAGATCTAAAAATTATATCAAACAGATGATATTAAATACATACTACAAAATAACTGAATGCCTTAACAGTTAACTGCAAGTGCAAGTCATCTTTCACCAAACAAGTTATTTTGAACCTTCAAAATACCAATCAACTGTAATGTAAGGTGAGTTAGGTGACCTATTTAATTTTACAGACCTGGCTTACAGACTACAGTTAGATAATGTTAATGAGATTGTAAACAAAGCTGAGGCAAATGACCTCTACCATATTCGTAACAGTCATGGAAATTGGCACATAAAGTTCTGTTAATAAGATTGTTGAAAATTACTTGTAAATACAATCCAATACACACCAGAGATGGAGTAATCGTATATGAGTACTCAAGTACGAGTACTTTTGAGTAATCATACGTACGAGTACTCGAGACAAAGGAAAGTACCGGGGTAATCATACTCAAACTTGAGTACATTACCAAAGTAATCATACTCACGATTACATTTTGTTTCATATGAAATGTTGCAAGCAAATATATTAGATAGATAAAAATGGCAACATCACTAGAAAACTAATAAATGTAATATTAATTGAGCTATTAATGTTCTATTACTGTTGAGCATGTGATGTAAGACCACAATACGGTGCTCGTCCACCATTACCTGACCAAATAGTACCCTATAAAAACACCATTATGCAGGTTGTCTGAATTTCTGTGAGCACATACGTACTGTGGAGTGAGTAGAAATGATGTTTTTGTGCAGCTTGGCATCAGAGCTGTCAAATTATGACAGCTGTCAGTCGGTGCATTTCTGCGTATTAATACAGTTGTCATTTTGCTTGGTGATGTAATCAGACACAATCCGTGGGTGGTTCAAGCGGCCGGTTCAAGCAGATATGGAGGGTAGTAAGGTTTGAAAGAAGTTTGTGGGAGCCTGAGGTATTAAAAGTTAACAAATTGTTCACTGATCCTCTGTCTATGGAGGGTAACTATGCTGTGAAATTGTCAATAACAAAACTCATCAAGATTAGTAGGAAATGAAGGAAACGTTATAATGGTCGCCTATGGAAAATGTAAATGTGTTCTGACTCCATTTCAGTTAAATAAATATTCAGTCAGATTTCCCTAATTAATACCTTCTCCTGATCCTCCTGCTTACTGTAGTACTGGTAGTAAAGTATTATTGCCATAGTCCCTGGGAAGCCCTGCAGTATTATGCAAGATGTTAGGGGATGCTGATACAGTATATAATCATCCCCTAACATCTTGCTTTGTAATTTTAGACTCCATGACAGCCCCACCTTTACTGTTTACTCTGTCAGTGTGGTGTGAATGACTGGTCATGGTGCCTAGGTATCCAGAATCCCCACTGGGTCTGGGCAGTTAGCTGCTAAATCCCTGTCTATTGTGTTTAATTAAGTTCTGTAAACCTGTCTACACAGGTAAAGGCCAAAATGCCTTCATTATACTTATTCATAATGACAATATTTAATACATTAAACAATAATAATAATTTAATATATAAAAATAGGTATATACATATTATTTTAATTTATTTTTTTACAAGATATTGCTTGCATTTAGAAGCCTAGGATTGTGGTTGTTCATAATATTGCAAGTTTTTCAAATACATTAAAATTTAAATGTATCACATTTTCAGACCTTGAGGTGTCATCACCATAGGGCATGTGGAAAAGATCATCATCTCAGGTAAATGATTGTTGTAATATACATTAATTTACTCTCTCAACAAAGCTTTTATAAAAATTGTACAGATGTATGTCATTTGTGAATCCAAGGGGCCTGGGGCCCTGTGGATGTGCCTCCTACAGTCCTACACTGTAGGATTTTGTTATGCCTGCAAACTTTTTATAATAGGTCAATGCTAATGTGCCTCAATATTGCCCAGACCCAGTCAGGATTCTGGATACTGACAGAGCAAACATTACAGGTGGGGTTGTGGTATGGCTTCTAAAATTACAAAGCAAGATGTTAGGGGATGCTTATCTCCTCCAAGGCTTCCCAGGGACTGTCACAATATAACTTTGTACTACCACCTACTACAGTAAGAAGGAGGGTCAGGAGATGTGGCTTCTCTGGGGAGAGAAGGTATTAATTAGGGAAATAGAAAATTAATAGTTCAATTAATATTACATTTATTAGATTACTAGTAATATTGCCATTTTTATCTGTCTAATACATTTGCTTGCAAAAGTTCATATGAAAAACATTAATCGTGAGAAGTAATCGCGAGTATGATTACTTTGGTAATGTACTCGAGTACGAGAACAATTACTTTGTTTTGTACTCGAGTAAGAGTACGAATACTCAAAAAGTACTCGTACTCGAGTACGAGTATGATTACTTTGCTTTGTACTCGAGTATGAGTATGATTACCCAAAAAGTTCTCCTACTCGAGTATGAGTACAAGTACAGAGTACGATTACTCCATCTCTTGAGTGATACTCATACATGTCATGGGAATTTTTTTTTCAATATTCTGAAAGAATTGTCGTACGAAAACATGTTTCTGGAAATTTACTTTTGCAAAGACTTCACCCATAACACACACATAATTGTTACAGAAACATGCTGTAAATAGATAACATATATATACTATGTACATATAATAACATTATACACATAACAAATATGCACAGCACATTGACCATGTCCTTTATAAATAATAAATATATTAAATAAAGTAACTAGATTATAGTTTATTTAAAAAAAATCAGTAGATATAAAATAACTTTTTTTAAATATCTTTAATGCTTTGCATTTTTTCACCTAAAAAGTGGCTAAACTAGTCAGGGTCCTTGCCGTGTGTAATTGCTATATGTTTACTCAATTCTATGAAGAGTACTGGCTAGAGATAGTGGTGAATACTTTTCTTTTGTACAATTAGTATTTTCACATATTAATTTCAGTGTGGCGGAATGTTTCCCACATTAGTAGAAATCTTCAATATAACAGGTCTGGACATGTGGGCATGTAAATTTTATAACACGAATAAAATAATTACATTGCCAGTATTGACTTTGGCTAAGTGTGTCGTCACATACAAAATATCATACATGTCAGAGCCATGTTAAGTGTCACTTTGTTTCTTGTACAGGCAGATGCGGATGTACAGCAAAATGCCAGGAAGCTGGTATGCAGTATCATCAAAGAGAGTGAACTCACACAATATCATTGATATCCAAGCTGATGTAGTTCACCAAAGAATGTCGAACCTGTCTTACAGTGTCGAGAGAGGTTGACCAAAGGCTCATGCCATATTTGACAGACCACGGCATCCACCATTCCATCACCAACTGCAAAGCTAGTCAGGCGTCACCATATTCGCATGTCAAGCACTCTGCATTCTACATTGGTCTTTAGTCAGTCAGGGTATCTGACCGGCATGGGAGCCAGTGTACACACTACACACTACACACCACCAGTACTGTGGAGTCTGTCACGATGCAACACCCAGTACAACTGGGATCATTTCACTTGGTCGACATTCGAATACTTGACATTTAATATGCATGGCTCATGGTTGTATAGTCTTCTCCACAAATACAACTGTCCTGTATAGCATATTAACTTGTTGAACTAGTGGTAGTAAGCATTGTTCAGTTTCTTGTTGACCTGTAAAGAAAAGCATGTATTCAATTTCAGTAAACAAAAAACATGCATCATGGTAGTGGAGTTTGGAGTAAATAATGATGCCATATAATAACTACTACATGGTGTATACATATGAATATGTGAGGTTGTCTGGTCAAAGCAAATGTTGGAAATGACAAAATAACGTTATTGTGATGCCAACAGCACATTCCCCTCAGAAAATATTCAAGCATTCATAATATGTATGTCTGTCTACCTTCTTCAACACTGTATTATTAATTTCTTGAGTCATCGCTGCAGTATTTCCCCTGCTGATAAGTGAGGTGGACCACCTCTGTGGTTTTCTAAGCCAATTTGCTCAAAATATGCCAGGATGGCCACCTCATAAGTATTTCTTGCTATAAACATGTTTACACTTGTAGCTGTGCATTTGTTTCCTCTCTATTTCCCAGGGAATAATTTAAAACATCCCTCAAAATGCACCATTTTGAAAGTAATTATAAAAATTGATCTACGTAGCCATGCTCTCTCACATAGTGTATGTGCATTAATGTCTGTGTTGACACACTGGGTATAATATGCATTATACAAGTGCAAAGGTCATTCTAGTTTTCCATGTTCAAGATAATATGTGAATGAAAACAAATGTGTATTTAAATGGACATATTAAAATATTTTGATAATTTATACGTTGTTGATTGTTAAAATGTTTAAATTAGCTGGATTTATCAGATGTGAGCCTCCCGCAGACTACGTATCCTCCCTGCATCTGCCATTACTGCCTTAATCTTAGCCTCTTCTGCCTTGTCTCACTTTTGCACTGTAGTGTGGCCTGCAGCAATATTATAATTCGAATATATTATGCATTCATATACTACTGTGATGAAAATGTTGATAAATATGTGAAAACAGCTGGCAGGTATGAGTTGATAGGTACCAGGTATATAAACTACAGCAAGGCATCATTGACTACAATGGAAACAAGTGCAAGAATGTTATATGTAATACTTGCATGATATAGTGTACACCTACTCGGCTACTGTATTAACATTTGATTTTCATGTTTATTTTTTATTGAGTAAATCCTTCAATCATCGTTGTCATAAAAATCTAAATTATTTGGCATACAATATAATGGAAATCAACAACATTCAGTAATAGTACTGAAATGTGAGTCACAAAACACTGTTTTAATAATTGTGAAATATAATTCTCCGTTTGACGTTCTGTTACACGAGATAACGGATGCTCCCTGTAAAAATACAACGCTTCTTGCCCAACCAACAAGACCCTACTACCAGTCCCCCATGTCAATTTTATTTATCATTTCGTCCCTCACGTCATCTATTCTCTCTGGCATGTACTATCGCAATTATTAAGTTTATTAACAAGAACCTGCGTAATCAAATACAATACCGGTACATATCAACACAGGTTGTGTCTGGCTGAGTGATGCCGAGCGATATTGGTGACAATGGTGACTGTCAACTCAAACTGGCTTGCCTTGTCAGCGACACTGTCACTGTCAGACTTATATTTATTAAAATTTTACAAGTTAGAGAATCCGCGTCGAGTAGACGTTCACAAGAGTGAATTAGCCCCCGACTACTCGCTCTTGTTGCTAACTGCGTTAATGCACTTAATGCGTGCCTTCATAGAAATATCACTTTGCCTTTGGAATCTTCGATTGAAGCGTAAAAGCACGTGCGATTTGTTATTGTGCCATGGTAGGTCGATCTCGCACAAAGCACGTGACCCAAAAATCACAGGCGTCGGCAGCTGCTGATTGTTTCGCCAGTTATACCCGGTGTAACGGCGATTCGTTTTTTACGAAACAAAAAAGACAAGTACGCATTTAAAAAAATTACTGACTGCATACTAGTTAAACTATTAACATATTACACATCTGGTCAGAAAAGAACCGGTTTGGCGATTAGCAAACGAGTGGATTGAGTACCTTTAAAGGAAGTATTATTTGGTAATGAAGTTATAAAATTATGGCTAAAATAAATAGCACATCTATTATCAAATGCACCAATACAAACTTTGTAAACATGAAAATTTTATAAGCATTTACTTGGAACACTCTTTAATGTTTACAAAACAATTATATTTAGCAAATTGATTGTGTACGTTTTATTTACTTTAATTATGTAGCGATAGTTCAGACTGTTCATCTAGCCGAGTAACAGAGATATTTGTTGATGCAGCACCAGGCGAGACTGCCATACGGGAACCAACTGTGCAGTTCAAGGAGGTCAAGGTCAAACAGATGGATCGAAAAGGACAAGTCAAGTAGTTGGAGCATAAATCAAGGACATCATTGCTGTACAAAGTACTGCGTGTGTCTTGGAATATGATGGACTTACAAAGAGCTTTGTATTTCTGTGGAGGGCAACAATGATGAGCTGACTATGTTGTAATGTCCTCATCCTGTAACTCCAAATGAACACAAGTGAGATAACTTCTGAATAACAGTTGCAAAACAGGAACATTATTGGTTTTTATGAATATGCTGAAAGCATTTGTTTGTTCCCAGGAATTGCCTGACGTGACTTGTCCCTACATCGACTGTCTAATATTACTGATGGAATGCATCTAAATTATATTATTTATGACTATGACAACAATGTTTTCCAACAAAGTTGATAACTGTAATAAAAAGTTGTTTCTATTATACTAAAACCACAAAATCGCTGTTATTCTGTTTTGTGTGTGCACTAAAACTTGATATAAACTGCTGTATCACACCACCGTTGTTACATATCTTGTAAACTGCTGTAAAGAAACCATGGGGTTACTATACTTAGTTAACTGCTGTAAACAAACCATTGGGGGTTATCATACTTGGTTAACTGCTGTAAACAGACCTTTGGGGTTATCATACTTGGTTAACTGCTGTAAACAAACCATTGGGGTTATCATACTTAGTTAACTGCTGTAAACAAACCATTGGGGTTATACTTCACCAACCTTATCACTATCTGTGTATGAATATTATACCAACTGCACCATATAGCATGTACACAACCGAGTCAAATAAATAAAACAGATAATGGTAAAATTGTGGAATATTAAACATGGTTGGTCAACCAAAGCAAAGCTTGAATATGTAAATCTTTTATATAATGTGATTTAGCAATAAAACAACGAGAGTTTGTCATTAATATTTTATGACTACGTAACATAAACTTGTCCATAAATGGTTGTCACATGCTGGGAAGAGATCTGGATTTCACTCGGACAAAGAGCTCTTAAGGAAAATTCATCCTTAAACAAAATCCAAATTGTGAAATTAAATGACTTCTTCGAAATGCAAACATCCATTGCCATATTAGTGATATTACTGAGAACACTATTCCAAGACAAACCAGTGATAATTTCCTGTTAGCGAGTCATTGTGTTGAAAGTTTTCAGGTATTCAAGATCACTGTTAAGGATCAAAACTGATTTTAAGTGCAATATTAGATTTAAGAGTTCTTAACAACTGACACACAACTCCCAGCAGTGGTTGATGACAGTATTTTAAAACTAAATCTTATTATATAGAGAGGTGAATGCTTAGTCATGTGGATATGTTAATGTAGCCTCACAACACCACAAAACAAGCAAAGTAAGAGTCATAAATACAACAAACATTTTTATTGAACTGATTACATCTTCAACATTACATTGTACTCTTCGATTCACTTGATATACACTGAAATGACCATCCATCGTAGTGACAGGCAGAGATTTAGAAGTCGTATTTGTGTTCTACATATGATAACTGCATGCCTGACAAATTTACACTTAATTAATTTCATTTTCACACAAAAATGAGACCATTATTTGCACTAAATAAAAACTGCCAGCCTGTAGGTGCATCTTTATATATAAAACCATCTGAAACATCCCATCTAATTAATTTATTCACACCCTATCTACAAAATTTGAGACAACACAAGGCATCAAACCTGGTGTGAAGTCATTAGAACTTAAATGCTTTCCTCAATGTGTCACTAAAGCTACCTGTATAAAACCATCTAGATCATTATTTACATAACTGCCACACATTTAGATATACGTGGCGTTCTCAATAACATACCTTACAGTATTTCTACATCCAGCATGCTGTGTCAGACTATAAGGTTTAGTGTTCTCACTAACCAGTGTGTTGCTCACAGTACTTCTATATCCAGCATGCTGCGTCTGGTTGTAAGGTTTAGTGTTCTCAATAACCAGTGTGTTGCTCATAGTACTTCTATGTCCAGCATGCTGCGTCTGGTTGTAAGGTTTAGTGTTCTCAATAACCAGTGTGTTGCTCATAGTACTTCTATGTCCAGCATGCTGCGTCAGGTTGTAAGGTTTAGTGTTCTCAATAACCAGTGTGTTCCTCATGATCCATTTGGGTCAATTCAGTCTTCACCGGCGTTTCTTGTTACGTCGCCGAACCTTCAGAAAGAGACGCAACGTTACACATTGACATAGTTTGCAGTAGTGGTCCCCTCAGTTCAGAAATGAACCTACTTTCCCCGTACTGCTTTCTTTGCTATTTAGTTCCAAGGTGACCAGACAGACTTTGACATTAAGATACACGCACAGTGGCCCAGGAGATACAAGTTACAGGCCCGTCAAACTATGTATTGGCACAACATTTCCTGGATACAACACATGCTGACACATCACTTCATAAATTGACATTATCACGGTAAATGTTTGGGTAACTGATTTTCACTTAAAAAAATTGTGACTGTTTATCCACAGGACAACTGGACCACTGTATTTGTGATCTGTTTACTCGCGAGACAACTGGACCACTTTACTTGTGATCTGTTTACTCACGGGACAACTGGACCACTGTATTTGTGATCTGTTTACTCGCAACACAACTGGACCACTGTACTTGTGATCTGTTTACTCGCGAGACAACTGGACCACTGTACTTGTGATCTGTTTACTCGCGAGACAACTGGACCACTGTACTTGTGATCTGTTTACTCGCGAGACAACTGGACCACTGTACTTGTGATCTGTTTACTCGCGAGACAACTGGACCACTGTACTTGTGATCTGTTTACTCACGGGACAACTGGACCGCTGTACTTGTGATCTGTTTACTCACGGGACAACTGGACCACTGTACTTGTGATCTGTTCACTCACGGGACAACAGGACCACTGTACTTGTGATCTGTTTACTCACGGGACAACTGGACCGCTGTACTTGTGATCTGTTTACTCACGGGACAACTGGACCACTGTACTTGTGATCTGTTTACTCGTGAGTACTCATGATCTGTTCACTCACGGGACAACTGGACTGATGTACTTGTGATCTGTTTACTCGTGAGTACTCGTGATATGTTCACTCGCGGGACAACAGGACCACTGTACTTGTGATCTGTTTACTCGTGAGTACTCGTGATATGTTCACTCGTGGGACAACAGGACCACTGTACTTGTGATCTGTTTACTCGTGAGTACTTGTGATATGTTCACTCGTGGGACAACAGGACCACTGTACTTGTGATCTGTTTACTCGTGAGTACTTGTGATATGTTCACTCGTGGGACAACAGGACCACTGTACTTGTGATCTGTTTACTCGTGAGTACTCGTGATATGTTCACTCGTGGGACAACAGGACCACTGTACTTGTGATCTGTTTACTCGTGAGTACTTGTGATATGTTCACTCGCGGGACAACAGGACCACTGTACTTGTGATATGTTCACTCGTGGGACAACAGGACCACTGTACTTGTGATCTGTTGACTCAAGGAAGAATTGGACTACTGTATTTATAGTCTACTACAACTCACGCTTAATTCAGCAACTTCTGTGTCATCGGTGGACCGCGTCCTCTTTGATGGGGATGCAGAGGTTGACGCTCCCTTCGCGCCAACACTGTTTGATGTTGATGAAGCACGCCTCCTAACAGCAGAAGTAAAACAGCATATAGTGACTAATAACAAACCATTTTTGTGGGCCAGAGCAGGGCAATAATGCAAATCCCCATGAGTTTGATAAGGTAGAAAGTAATCTTACACATTGCGTCTGACAGTGTTTGTCTTCCCTGTGTTGTCGGAGGTGCCCTTTGTTGTAGTTGTAGCTGCTGCCTTGGCCCGTGTCCTGTAATAAAGCACATCTTCCATTATAATCTTCGCTGAATAACTTACATTAAATTCATAGTTTAAGATTATGTTATATTAGACACAACCTGCCAACTTGTTCATACAATCTTACCTGGTGGTTGTCTGTGTCTTATCTAGCTACAGGTATGTCCAGTGTCCTCACAGAATCTTACCTGGTGGTTGTCTGTGTCTTATCTAGCTACAGGTATGTCCAGTGTCCTCACAGAATCCTATCTGGTGGTTGTCTGTGTCTTATCTAGCTACAGGTGTGTCCAGTGTCCTCACAGAATCCTATCTGGTGGTTGTCTGTGTCTTATCTAGCTACAGGTGTGTCCAGTGTCCTCACAGAATCCTATCTGGTGGTTGTCTGTGTCTTATCTAGCTACAGGTGTGTCCAGTGTCCTCACAGAATCCTAACTGGTGGTTGTCTGTGTCTTATCTAGCTACAGGTGTGTCCAGTGTCCTCACAGAATCCTACCTGGTGGTTGTCTGTGTCTTATCTAGCTACAGGTGTGTCCAGTGTCATCACAGAATCCTACCTGGTGGTTGTCTGTGTCTTATCTAGCTACAGGTGTGTCCAGTGTCCTCACAGAATCCTACCTGGTGGTTGTCTGTGTCTTATCTAGCTACAGGTGTGTCCTCACAGAATCCTACCTGGTGGTTGTCTGTGTCTTATCTAGCTATATGTGTGTCCTCACAGAATCTTACCTGGTGGTTGTCTGTGTCTTATCTAGCTATAGGTGTGTCCTCACAGAATCCTACCTGGTGGTTGTCTGTGTCTTATCTAGCTACAGGTGTGTCCAGTGTCCTCACAGAATCCTACCTGGTGGTTGTCTGTGTCTTATCTAGCTACAGGTGTGTCCTCACAGAATCTTACCTGGTGGTTGTCTGTGTCTTATCTAGCTACAGGTGTGTCCTCACAGAATCTTACCTGGTGGTTGTCTGTGTCTTATCTAGCTACAGGTGTGTCCTCACAGAATCCTACCTGGTGGTTGTCTGTGAGTCTTGAGAACTTGATTTCCTTGGTGACGATCGCATGCTGCTACTGTCCCCATTGTGGTCAGGACTACGCCCCCTGGGAATAAATGCTACAATTAGTAATGTAAACTGACACAAGGGCAGTATCAGAATAAGAGAGTGGTGCCCTAGGCGGTAGTCCCAGCATAGGGGGTCAGTCAGTACGCCAACAGTTCCAGTTGCACTACATCCTTTTCACACCAACTTCTGTGTTTTAATCGTTAACTGGGATATAAATTTACAAAACAACTACTTGTATCAGTGTGTGTGTGTGGTGTGGTGTGGTGTGGTGTGGTGTGGTGTGGTGTGGTGTGGTGTGGTGTGGTGTGGTGTGGTGTGGTGTGGTCTGGTGTGTGTTTAACAATTACCGTAAATCCTGTATTACTAGCCGCACGCCTAATTAAAGCTGCACCCCGACTTTTGACCTAAATCCCGAATTTCTTCCGCGCTGTTTGATATCGGCAAAACCCTTAATTAAAGCCGCACCCCGACTTTGAGCCAAGACCATTAATTACGTGCGACATACTGCCGTAGCGCACGCAATTAGGAAACATTTTAATGTGTTTCATAAAAGTTATAACTCTGCTAATAATGATCATAAATGAATAACTGAAACACTCATTACTGTAATGCATTTATAATTACGACAAAGTAGGTATTTTAATCGGAATATTACTATGTGGATTTGGACAAAAACGGGAAAAAAATAACCAGAATTTCACCATGCTATCAGAATATAATTGGGTGGCAGAATGTCCATACATCCTATAGATAAAATGTAGCCACTTATTTAAACTATTCAATGGTGCTAAAATTATTAAAATACTTTAAGAAGTTTTGGTTTTATAGGATTTTATGTAGAATCATTCATAATGCTGGCGTCTATAAAGGGTCAGCTACGGTACCCATCCCAGACAAACACAGGTAGCTGGTGGCCTAATTAGGGGAGACTGTCTGAGAACCATGTGTTGCGTCCACTCCCACACTGGCGGGGCGAAGGCAAGTTTATTACATTGTTGCTAGCCGGCAAGGAAGCGTCTTTGAAGTATACGCAGGCCTGGTCGATGCATCGCCCAGGCACAGAGAAGTCGGAGTTACGACAACAGAAAGCAAATGCAATTAACTCGGTCATCAGTTGCTAGGAAGCCCTGGTTAGAGTGTGGTGTTATTTTGACAATCGGCATGAAGCCAGGCTTTTGTAAACATGTGAACAGTGTTCTTTGAACTGAGATTAAAACTAGTGACAGAACAAAACAGACAGCATGGGATTGATGCCAACAAAGGACAATGACATAATATTGATTTGCCAGCAACAGAGTTCTTTGTCTGACAGCGACAATACTACAATAGTGATGACAAAGGATTATATTAACTGTGAAAGGACTTATTTCATCATATTTGATGGTGATCGTCTGGTGCACGCGGACTCAAGGCAACGGTCAACGATGTTGCCAATGGCAACGTTATGGATACGTGAAATGGCGCTGCCGTGCCGTTCCCTTCCCCAACCTAGCCAAGCCCAAGGCATTCTTTGACGGCGACGATGAAAGGGACTTTTGTGAAGTTTAACTATGACATGTTTTCACATTCTGATCGTTGTATCTGAAAATGTTATGGACATGGGATTTTATTAACTGTGTTATATCATTTGTTTTGCACAAGTGGCAATTGTAATACAATGAATTATTTATAAAACCGGTTTCGTTTCTTTGGTAAGTTTTTAACGTTTATACTGACAATTCTGTGACCCAAATGTCAATTTATGTCGGCAAATTACTGTATTTAAAGCCGCACCCCAACTTTTGCGTTTTCGTCCTCATTTCGGCTACACACTACTGTAATAGTAGCCGCGGCTAGTAATACAGGATTTACAGTAATAGACCCACAAAATAAAATTATCTATTTATTAAGCATTTGTTAATAATTCTATTTGTGAAATGAACCTTTTCACAACATGGGCCTACTACAACTCACGATTGGTATCTCTTTGACAAGTATTCAAGTAGACAGAGTGGAGAGAATGAACAGAGAAATGTGTCTGTCCCGTGTCACCTACCTTGTGGTCTTTGTCACAGTAACCTTTGTCCTTTTAGCTGCTGGACTGTGATGTGAGGAGACGGAGACACGCTTCCCTGAGCGAGTAGCGGGAGTCTCAACTACTGCAACGCGTGACCTTGCTCTGCCCTTCGTCTCGCTCCCCACGCCATTCGTGGATCGTGACTTCTCACCCATGTCTCTCTCTGTATCCTTCCTCACTGACTTTTCACTTGTATCTTTCTCTGTATCCTTCCTCATTGTGGTTGCTGCTTTTGTGGCTATGTTATTTTTTGCTGCTGATGTCCGAGTCTTGGCCGCGACTGCCGATGACCCGAGTGTCTTACGGGCACGTGTCACAAAGTCAGTGATCTTGCTCTGTCCTGTCGATGACTTGGCTGACCCACTACTGTCTGACACTCCCTTCTTTGGTTCTGGTGATGACATCGGACTGGCACTGTCATTGTGGTCAGTCTGTCGACTGTTTGCCTTCTCTCCAAGGTCAGAACTCCTGCCACAAACATCACACCTGTTAGCAAGTCTCAGCTGTATTTATCATAACACTAGCATGTTAAATCTGCAACACTGGAAACCTTAATCAATAACATACATTTCTTAGTGTATTTTATAAAGCCTTCCTATAATACATCATCTTAAGAATATTTTTCTTCTGAAATATTAACAATCCTGATGACTAGATGTCTGGCTATATAAGAATTTGTTATTAAGGATACAGGCTCCTCATGAAATGGGTATACGTCATATTTCAACAACTACTCATTGTTGTCTTGACAAAATTTATTTGTATAAAAAAAGGTTACCCACAAGGTTTTGCATAACCGTAACCATGACAACCAAAAAATATTTATATTTCGGATAGGTGTCATGAACAAAATTAATATGGTATGTATCATTATGTCCAAGTTATGTAAGGAAGTAGTTTTATTTGTAGGTTTTATGAACGTTAATGTTACAAGCTGAGTAAAATTAACTTAGGAAAGTGTGTATTAGATGTTGTTGTACATGCAACAAAATTAGATTTTAGAAAATCGACAAATGTCACGGTTTTTGCTATTTCACAAGAATGCCAGCATAACAAGTAAACCTGACATTCTAACTGTTAACCCATTAGACCCTACACAATGCATTATGTATGTGCTCCATTTCCCAGCTCATCAGCCAATTTTTGGGAATTTACGGGTGTGTGAAGTTTCTTGGCTATAGCTTCAAAAGTATTGATATCTTACAATTGCAAGTTGTGTTTATTTGAAAGATAATTGAATTACCAATCCAACTGTGTAAGTATTGTTTATGTAGGTCAATTATATGTTACCATTTGAGGGTGTGAAATGTCGGAAACACATATTTTTCTCATAAAATTATACATAAATCACACTTTTATGTGCAAAAGTATGTTTTGAATCTATTTGAATTACCTATCCAATGGTGTAAGTCTGATTTATGTAAGTTTATAATTTGTTGTAATTTTCAGGTCTGGAATGTCGGAAATAAATATTCTGAAAACATGATAAATGTGAAATTTGACATTGTCATGTTTTATTCACACAGGTTCACCAAACCCCCCACATATGTCATTTCAGGCATGGTAGTTGACCTGGCAGCCTTGGCACAAGTGCACATTCTGCAGCCAAAGTTTGACTCAATGGCGCGTCCAGATGGCCTTCTGCGTCCCTCCTGTTGGCACAGTTTGCACGCCCGCTTGCGGCCATTGAAGCGCACAAACGGGTGTCCAGCAACAGCATGCTCCTCGACTGTGTATTGCACTGTCAGCCGAATCATGGGTGGTGGTGCCATGGCATTGCGAGCAGCGATGGCCGGATCTCCCATCTCGTGAATTAGAAGCACCTTGAAGGTCTTCAGGGAGAACCGGCGTTCGTTGCTGGGCAGTGGTCGATTACACAGTTTCCACAGAGTGCAGGCGTTGATGATGCCGATGTCGAGGAGGGCCCAGAAGAGGTATTTCCACCACCTCTTGCCTGGCCGGCCTACAGCATAGTAGGACCGCATCTGGTCGAGGTGGTTGACTCCTCCCATCCACTTGTTGTAGCTGACAACACAGGTTGGCACATGCAGCTGGACGTCTTGGTGGTTGCGACGGGTTTGTCGCATGATCTCCCCGCCAGCATCAGCTGTCGACACGATGTACACATCTCGCTTGTCGTGCCATTTCATCAGCGTGACTCCGTCATAGCTCGTCCACTTGACCGACTGCCCGCTGAACAGGTGCATCTCAGCCAGCACGTTCGGGAACTCGCGTCCGCTGGCCCGAGTCGTGCCACACAGGTAGGTGTCTGCCTGTAGTAGGTCGCTCGCAAGGTGACAGACGTAAAAAAGTTGTCTGCGTAGACATGGCGGTTCGAGGAGATAGTTCTTCATCAACCCCATGACGACACGATAGCCAAGGTCAAGGCTACCATTCCCCGCTGTTGCTCCAGTGTAGACGGAGAAGGCACTGCAGAATCCTGACTCTGCATCACAGAGGCACCACAGCTTCATGCCCCACTTGACTGGTTTCAGTGGCATGTACTGTTTCCAGCCAAGTCAAACATTACCATTGCCTCGTCGATGGAAACGTTCTTTCCTGGCTGAAAGCGGGTGATCATCGGCCTCACCTTGCGGACCTTGTCTGCGGGATCTTCCTGCCCCTCCACCAAGCAGTGGAAGTACTGCGTCAGCTTCTCGTATCGCAGCCAGGTCATGGTGGCTGAGGCGTAGCTGTCCCGCAGCACCTCGTCACCTCGCCAGTAGTCCTTGTACTCTGGCTTCACGTTGATGCCCATCACCATGTTGATGGCAAAGAAAGACATCATCTCCGTGGCTGACGTCACCTGCCACCTGGGGTCGGAGGTGGCGAAACGTCCGTGGGCAGCACCAGCCAGGGGTGGACGCTTCTCCGCAGCATTCAGGTTGGTGGCTTCGGCCAGCGTGTCGAAGAAGTCCTCCCAAACATCAGGTTGAAGAAGTCCAACGGCGTGCTGGTGGCAGGCAGCAGCTCAGTCGGTCCACTGGGGTCTATGACTGGCTTCACGGTTGGTGGAGCAACGTCTTCCGTCTTCTCCCACCCTGGATCGACAGGGGCAGGCTCTTCCTCGTCCACGACCTCGTCCACGACCCTGGTCCCCTGCCTGGCCATTGTCGCTGCTTTCAGCAATGCTGTCTCGCTCACTTCGCTCTGACATCTGAGTCGAATCACTGTCAGTGTCTCGCTCACTTCGCTCTGACATCTGAGTCGAATCACTGTCAGTGTCTCGCTCACTGCCACTTGCAACCTGAGACAAAGAAACATTAGTTAGAAAAATGAGGAGAATAAAAAATAACAACAAATAACAATGTAACATTCAACACAGCAATACAAAGCTAATAGTTATTGTATTTGTTTACAAAAAAATAATATTCTATTTTCTGCAGTCATATAAATATAATGATCTACTAGATGTGTTTGTCATGATATTGAGGATAGTAATCAATGTATCTTGCATTGCGTTTCCAACAAGACACTATTGTCAGTTTTACAAGCAACTAATTTTCTGAATTTCTCAGTAATATCTAAAAAAAAGTTGCCCACAACTAGCCATGTGTATATAAATATACAATATAAATAATACTAAATAATAATAAATAAATAAAAATATAAATAATATATAAATATATAAACAAAGAATTTGCATGTACATTGAACACGCTATCAATGACAACAGATTTTCTGACGCGACATCAACCATCCAGAGACCAACCAGGCCAGTTGCAGCGACCAGCGCACGCCATTGTTTACATTCCGCGCCACGGTCAAAACTCGCCCCGATTCCAGAATGATGACCGTATAATCTCTTTTGTATTTATTTATTTGCTTTATTATTCACCATATAACAAAGTACATAAAATATAATAGATATATCAGCATCAAACACATCATGTCAGTGTTTACATTTTGACAGATGAACTGGCCGAGATCGGTGACACGGCACCCTTGCACAAAGATCGACGCCATTTTTATTTTATCGCCCATTCATTCACGATTTTCACATCAATAGTAACTCTTACCTCCATATCACTCTCTACGTCGCTTTCATCCGAAGAATCTTCATACATCATAGCGCAGACTTGATCTGCTGTAAACGTACGCAATCTACCAGAATTTTTTTAATGGAACACATGTAAAAATTACCCACAATTTAAAGCTAAGATATGCATAAATTATTTCATGGTAGTTTCACAACAATCCGGAAGATGGTAGCACCTACAGAGCCATTTCCATCGCCGGACGCTTTCGGGCGATGCGGGGAGGAGACGTCTGGACGCTTTCGGACGCGTGGGGTCTAATGGGTTAACTAAAATACAGTAAACTAAGTTACCAACAACTAGAGATAAAGCCGTAACTTTACCAGTACCTGCTAGCCTTTGAGTTTGACGATGACGCACTTCCCGAGCGCCGCCTCCTGGTGGCAGTGCTGGAACCAGTTCTCGCGGTACTTGGAACCACGACCTTCCTGACCACCCGGCCAGTGGGTCGCTCCGGGGACTGACCTCCAGAAGATGATGACGGTGAGGGTGACGCTGTGTAACCCCGGGCCCTAGTCACCCCAGGGGAGGGTTTCTTGTGATCTGGGGGGGAGGCAGCTGGTGGTGAGGAGGGCGAGGAAGGTTCAGACGTCTCCTTCTTGCTACTGGTGGCTGTGGCTGCAGTCGGGGCGACTACCCCAGTGCCCAGTTTCTTCATCTGAAGCCAATGAACACACTATGTTCACCCTAGTAGAGCCACTCAACACTACACACATGGACACTATCACATGTGGACACTATCACAACATGTGGACACTATCACAACATGTGGACACTATCACAACATGTGGACACTATCACAACATGTGGACACTATCACAACATGTGGACACTATCACAACATGTGGACACTATCACAACATGTGCTGTGTCAATGAAGTTGGAAACTTGCACTTGGACTGCCTACTTGACAAAAACAATTTCCATAATGACTCCTAATCTACCCTACAGTCATCAATCAAGCTTTTCTCAGAAGTAGCCACACTGACAGGCCAGCATATTCACACTTGGATGTAACCGAATACCAAATATTGATTGTGGTGATGATTCAGCGATTGGAGACACACCAGCATTTAACAGAACAAACCAGCCTGGCAGTGGGCAGTGTCTCAATGAAATGAACTCAAGACAAATAAATTACAATTATGGAACAGTCAAGGCCATTGATAAATATGTAATTGTAATTAAATTAAGTCTCTTTATTTGGACTAGGTTAGCACTGGGTCTAACATCTTTTTGGCTAAATATGGCTAAAGGTAAGAAATTTCTTTAGCCAAATAAAATTTCATTCAGCCATTTTTAGATGCCAGTTTTAATTAACCTAACATTTATATCATGATTAGCATAAAAAAGGCTAACATATATAAAGCAAATAAACACGCAATATAATTTGACAGAAACACTGTTTAACCATAAAAAGAAAGCTGAACAACTACCGGGAATTTTGCAGACATGCAACAATAATTAATGGAACATCGTTCAGTTATTCAAGGCGAAACAACACCTATTATTAACCCTGCGACAGGCCAGCGAAAATTCTGTTTTGCATACTGTTACAATAAAAATCATAACTCTGCAAAAACTTATCATAAAAATATGACTTATATATAATTTTACTGCCAAATGAATTCTTTATTGTAATAAAATTATACTATCTCTATTATGTCAGACAATCACTGTGATATTATTAGCTGAACATCGTCCAAAAAACATGAAAAAAATAACCGCACTATCCCGTTCCTAAATAATTACTGAGCGGACACATTTCCTACTTCCAATGAGACAAACATAGCCATACATATTAGCTACCAAATAAAACAAAAATGATTCAAATCTGTTGAGAACTTTTATTTTGACGAATTTTTTTCGACTTCGCGGTAGGCCATTTTAGGCCGGCCGATTGCTGCTACATTCGCCACCGGCACAAACCCGCGGACGCGAACGGTGAGATGTTGCGCTGACAAATGGTTGAATTTTCACACCAAAAAGCATCCAAACTTGTTCTAACTATTTGAACTAGCATGATAGACAGATTCTTTAATACTGTCAGTTGTTTTGTCGAAACATAGACGTGGTAACTTGAGATATTCCGAAGTAAACGTTTGCATCTGGAAAGCATTTTCGACAAGAATGTCCGCCATCTTGTTGTTTACTTCTGCACCGGCGGGAAGATGACGCGGTGTTTGAAAGCTTGCTTCTGATTCGCTGGACCAGTTTCATTCACATGTTTATTTTTCCCTGATTGAGCAAGAACAGAGCTTTCTATTGGTACCACATATGTGGGGGTCGGGCCTTTATGAATGCGTGGGTAAATTCGTCACGGAAGGCGTAGTAAACCACCCAAATTTGGGCATCAAATTTATCACGTGTTTTGTCCGGCCGCGTGTAACTCGCTGTCATTCAAACTGCTCATGAATAAATATACACCGTTTTGAAAAATCTGCCAGCTATCCGATGATACCAAATGTGTGCGGGTCGGTTACTGATTACGCAAACGCAAAATGTGTTTATACGGGAAGGTGTCTAGGGCCGATTAATCGGCCTGGCCGGTCCCAGGGTTAATGTAATAAAAAATAAATTAACAATGTTTCAAAAGTTGGTAGAGAACATTTTATAACAAGGCCAAATAATTCAGAACAATCTACTATATTCTTGTTGCTCTGCACTGATTCAAACACTGCATTACCATAATTATTATCCATTTTAAAACATCATTTGTGTGCTCATTAACTGATTGATTGAATATAATAATTATCCTAATATTATTTTAGTATGATTTACTTACTTTGGAGCATTTTTGTCAAAGCGAGTACGACGTTTCGACCCGTCGTCTACGGACCTTGATCACGTACTGGTGTCACATGTGTTGCCTCAGATTTCGGCGGGATGATTTGATTGTAGATGGCAGGCAGATGGTATCCCTGATCGCTGTTCATGGTAGGTGCTCTCTGTCTGATGTATATGGCCTCCTTAACCCTTCTCTTGTGCCAGTTGGATTCTCGGGTCAGTACTTTAGTGTTCTTCATGGACACTGAGTGTCCTGTGGCCCGGCAATGATCTCCTACTCCTGTTGGTTTGTCCAGGTTTGTGTGTTCTTTGAATCTCTGGCTGAGTGTTCTCTTAGTTTCACCTATGTATGTGTGGCTGCTGTTGATGTCACACGTTATGTTGTAGGGTGTACTATCATCGAGTGGAGGGTGTTCGCCGGCTTGTGGTACATGTATATGTTGTGTGACTTATAAATCCGGCCAAGCTGTTCTGATAGTCCTGCCACGTATGGTAGTCCCAACATAGATCTTCGTGGGTTGTTGTTCGTGTTAGGTGGTCTTTTTGCACTGGATGGTGGAGGTGCAAGCGCCCACTCTGGGTATCCGTTGGCTCTCAGGGCATTGTGGACATGTGCCAGTTCTGACTTCCTGTCTTCAGCTGTGGTGACATACTGCTGTGCCCTGTTGGTGAGAGTGCGTACCACTGATCGTTTGTGTGTTAGAGGGTGATGTGACTTGAAGTTGAGGTACTGGTCCGTGTGCGTCGGCTTCCGGTAGATGGTTATCTTCGTGGATCCATCATCCAGAATATGGGTGCATAGATCCAGGAAGGGAAGCTTGCTGTCCTTCTCAGGTTCGATAGTGAATTTGATGTGTGGATCAATGCTGTTTATGTGTTCAGTGAACTCTTCCACGTCGTATTCGTGGAGTATGGTGAATGTGTCGTCCACGTATCGTAGCCACAGTGATGGGGGGTGCGGTGCTGTTGAGATGGCTACTTTCTCAAATTGTTCCATGTAGCAGTTAGCTACTAGGGGAGATATGGGTGGTCCCATAGCTGCACCATGTGTGTGCTGGTAGTATGTCCCATCGTATATGAAGTAGGTAGTATTCAGGCAGAAGTCGAGAAGCTCAACTATCTGAGGGATTGTCATTTCCGTGCGGCTGGTTAGGGTGTCAACTTCATGTAGTCTCTCTGTGATGACTTCCAGTGCCTTATCCACCGGAACACTGGTGAAGAGTGCTGTGACATCATATGACACCAGTTTCCGGGCGGGTGGTATTTCCAGGTCTCTTAACTTGTCGACTAGCTCCTTGGTGTTCTTGATGCCGTGACAGTTCTTACCCACAAGGGGGGTGAGTATACTAGCCAGGTATTTGGCTGCATTGTACGTAATGCTGCCACAACTGGATACTATAGGCCTAAGGGTTGTGTTGTTTTTATGTATCTTAGGCGTCCCATACAATTTTGGGGGTTCTTCCGACTTGGGGTATAGCTTCCAGTACAGCTTGTCTGAGATGGATCCATTTCTCTTCCACTTCCTTAGGATGTTGATCATTCTGTTCTTGTACTTGTGTGTGGGGTCTTTGCTGAGTCTGGTGTACGTGTTCGTATCCCCCACCATGTCGATCATTTTCTCTCTATATTCAGCAGTGTTCATGATTACCGTGGGTCTACCTTTGTCTGCAGGGAGTATGATGATGGAATTGTCTTTTTTCAGTGTCTGTAGAGCTACCCTCTCCCCCTTACTGATGTTAGATTTGGGGAGTTTAGCTCGTTTGATGGTACGTACAACCTCTCCTCTGAGTTCGTCTGCCGCTGTCGCTGTCATATGTTTCGCGACTACCTCAGTGCCGGCTGTGATTTCTTCGACCGGGAAGGCCGTCGGGGTAATGGCGAAGTTTAGACCTTTACTAAGTATAGATCGTTCATCATCACTGATCTGTCTATCGCTCAGGTTCATTGCCCACCTGTTAGTGTCTATGTCCGTGTTTGTCACTTCTTTCTTAGTTTGAGATTTGTTGTAAAGTCTCTCGAACTTGCTTTGTTGTCGTGACCTAGTTTCCTCGAACGTGGGTTTACTCGCACCCATAAGCAGTCTTTCCGTTTCCGCCATTTCGTCACTATTCAAGATGGCTTCCAGCTGTTGTTTATCCGTTGTTAGGGATTCGTTCAGTTTCTTAATCGTGTATATGTTATGCCGTATGCGTACTCCGAGAAGTTGTAATTCTGCTTTCTTTACGATGTGCTGCGCTCTTACGCCAGTTACGTTTGTAAATAATACTAAAATAAACCATTCTTGGAGCCATGAACAATATATTTACTATTATCCTAATATTGTTTTATATTTAGCTTATACCATAGATCAGCTGTAATCCTTATCTTGGGTGATGCAGGCTATAATTACTAAAATATGTTTATGACATCATTCCATCTGCAATATGTTCTGCTGATGAGACTTTGTCAAATAGACATGAATTAGATCAAAACTATATCGCCATTGGGTTGAATATTTACCAGATGGCACATTGACTAATGTGGCTTTGCCCTGTACGGAGCGGAGCGTTACTAGGGAACCTTTCAGGTTCAGCGTTGTATCAAAGTCACAACTAGTTCAAACAGGTCTCCATTGTCCAGGCAACACAATACTTGAGTTAAGCCCTGCCACTGTCTGAGAACTTGGCTAACTGAAGGGATTAGCGACCTATTGTTTACCATGCAGGGCACGTCACGCCGACTGGTTAGGTGGGTCAGTTTGATTGTTTAATAATGCAGTCATGTACAGCTGATAACGTCACTAATAACAACTGAAATAACATTTTGCCAATTAGGTGAATAGTTTTTATTCATTTTCACCAAATAGCAAACAGTTTCACCTATGGCGAAAATGATGATCGGCAGCGCTAGCTTAGTTGAGGTAAATAAGTGAAACACAGTTACCTTAAATTCACTGACACGGGAAAGACTTTGTTTCACATCAAACAACTAATTGTTAAAATCTTCAAATATGGTATATGACTCTTCCCAGCTGGCCAACAAAAGCCATAAAAAGAACTCATCACCCAAAAAATGTGTTACATTTGCTAAATGCATGATTTAACAAGATTGCCACCTAGAGAATCAACTCTAGATGGCAGGTGGACAAGGAAGCCGTTTGGCTTATCGAGAGTCCAACCTATCTATCTAAGTATACCCTGCCCGTCTTAGGTATATGTCAATTTTATTTTTAAACATATTAACACTTCTAGCACCTACACAATCAGCTGATAATTTGTTCCATTCGTTTACTATTCTTTGGGAAAATGAAAATTTTCTAATATCTAGTCTACACTGCTTCTTTGCTAATGCAACTCCATGTCCTCTAGTCCTTCTCTCTTCCTTGACCGTGAAAAAAATATTTCTGTCAATATTTTCATACCCATTCAATATTTTAAAAACCTCAATCTGATCTCCTCTCAATCTTCTGGTTTCTAGTGTTGTTAGACCACATTCTTTTAGACGCATTTCATAACTAATATTCCTGAGTTTTGGTATCATTTTTGTTGCTCTCCTTTGTACTCTTTCTAGCATATCAATATCCTTCTTGCGATATGGCCTCCATGCTTGTATACAATATTCTAAATGAGGCCTAACTATTGTTTTATAAAGCGGTATTATTAGTTCTTTTTCTTTGTATACTATATTTCGCCTAATTAATCCAAGAATTTGGTTTGCCTTCGCTGCTGCAATTCCACACTGCTCTGATACCTTCATGTCAGCACTAATGGTTAAACCTAAGTCCTTTTCCTTTACAGTAGTATTTAGTACAGTACCACCCATTGTATATTGTGCATTTTCATTCCCATGTCCTGTGTGGAGGCACTTACACTTTCCAAAGTTAAACAGCATTTGCCATTTCTCAGACCATTCTATCAACTTATTTAGATCATCTTGTAAATGCTGTCCATCTGCATCACTTTTTATTTTCCTAAACACTTTTGTGTCGTCCGCAAACTTCAACACCTTGCTTGTTATGTCATCATCCAAATCATTGATATATATTAAGAATAAAATAGGTCCCAATACTGATCCTTGCGGTACTCCACTCAAAACAGATTTCCAATTTGAAACCTCCCCATCAACTACTACTCTTTGTCTTCTATCAATAAGCCATTTTTCTATCCAGTTAATCATACTATTTCCTATGCCATGGGCCTTTAGTTTAAGTAGTAATCTTTGGTGTGGCACTTTGTCAAAGGCTTTTTTAAAATCTAAGTAGATTATATCTACTGGTGATCCCTCATCTACCCACTTTGTGACATCTTCCAAAAAACATAACATATTTGTTAAGCATGACCTCGCTTTTAAAAACCCATGTTGAGATGTGTTTATCAATTTATTTTTAACAAGAAAATCAACCAAGTGATCTTTAATTAGTCTTTCTAATAGTTTACAAATCCTTTTTTAAATAATGGTATGATGTTTGCTTCTTTCCATTCTACCGGGACCACTCCTTCCTCTAATGCCAAATTGAACACTGTTGCAAGTGGTATGCTAATTTGTTCTACAATTTCCAGTAGTAATTTGGGAGGAATCCCATCCACTCCTGGTGATTTATTATCCTTCATATCTCTTATTTTCATAGCTACCATTTTTGGGGTTACAGTTAGTTGTCCTAAATAGTCACACTCTCTCCCTTCGAACTTAGTCTCTAGTACTGGTAATGTACTAATATCTTCCCTGGTAAACACCGAACTAAAGTATTCATTTAGGTTTTCTGCCATTAAGAATCCCTCCGTTATTATGTTTCCATCACTACCTTCTAGTGGCCCGACCTTATCTTGAACTTTCTGTTTACTTCGAACATACGCATAAAAACTCTTGCTGTCATGTTTTATGTTGAAAGCTATTTTTTGTTCATAGCTTCTCTTCGAATTTCTAATTTCAGCTGTAGCTTGATTAAGTGCTTCTTTATAAATGGCATAGTCTTCGTCACTTCCAGTATGTCTATATGTCTTCCACATCATTTGCTTGTACTTGATTTTTCTAATGGCTTCCTTCGATAAGTGTTTCTTCTTTGACCTTTTCCCCTGTTTTTTCAAGGGGACAAATTTGTCAACGACGCAGTCAATTTCCCTCTTTAAGATATTCCAGCATTCTGTTGCTGTCTTATTCTTCAGTGTGTTATTCCAGTCTATCTTCGCTAAATATTCCCTCATGTCCTTATATCTTCCTTTGTGAAATTTTTTCCTGTACCGTATTTTTCTGTTCCGTTCTCCTTTTACTTTGATGATAAAATGTATCTGGTTATGATCACTACATCCCAGTGGCTCACATATATTGACATTATCAACAAATTCCTTCTGTGAGCTCAAAACTATGTCCAACACGTTCTTGTCCCTGGTTGGTTCTAACACATGTTGAAAAAGGAAACTATCTTGTACTAAATTTAAAAACTCTTGATCCTCTCTCCCAGGACTCTGTAGAGATGTCCACTTTATATGCCCATGGTTAAAATCCCCCATAATAATACAGTCCCGTTTACTCACTTCTTTTATAGCGTTGTGCATTTTTTCATTCTCTTCTATGCTTATGTTTGGACTACGATAAACTAACCCAACAGTTAATGTTGAGTTTCCTGTAACTATGTTACACCAGACAGCTTCACATTCTGCTTCTTTTTCTAATTTTATTTCGCAATCAACTCTTGAAAAAAAAATTATTATGCAGTTATCCTAAACAAAACCAAACATGACAAATTCAGAAGGAAAATGATGAAGTCACTTTACATTAATGTTTCCGTCAGGAGTTAACATACTTTGAGTAATGATATTGACAAAATAAAGTAAAACACTCACATGTGTAACTTGCACCATAAGTTCACGGGGCAGGTAACATTTTGTGTTGGAATAGCTCTGAAAGGCAAATAAATACAAGCATCACATCACAATTAATCATATCAGGCCATAATTGTTCAAATCAAGGCTTGCATGGGTGTGTATGTAGTGCCTCAGCATATTGACATTGTAGGACTTCACAGGGAATTATGTCTAAGACCTGTCTACTACCTGTCTACACAACCCTAGGTCATTAATGTGTTTACAAATTGTTTCAGATTAATAATGGCATTCTTTTTTGCCTGACCTTGTCAACAGGTTTGTCCAATGGCATCCCCCTTGTCAGTCAAGTTGTACCCAGCAAGGCAACTGACTGCACCTGGCAGCAGCCAGCCTCATTTACTCACAAATGAATAATGACATTTAATTTTCATCTGGGATATGAAGTTGTCAGGCCATTATTTAAAAAATACAGTTCTTTACTGTGTATAATTGTTTGTAGTCTGATATGTTTGACAATCATGTAATCTTTGAAATGACTATCGAAATACGCTGTATGTCATCATGGCTGTGCTAGTTCGTAATTTGTCCACCATGTGCACATACAAACATCCCTGGCAAAAACATGAAATGAAAAACATGTAAATACCTGGTCTGGCTGTGTGAAGAGTTTTGCTGGGAGGACCGGCTCGGCTGGGAAGTCCTTCAGGATGAAGTTAGATGTCTTCGATAAAATTATTCCAAGAACCAAGTCACACACTGCATACAGCTTCTGAAATCAGCAACACAATTCTCATCTACAACCAACACAAATACTGTGAAATGTATTAGCTCACATCTACAACCAATGCCAATATTGTGACATGTTGTATTAGCTCTCATCTACAACCAATGCCAATATTGTGACATATTATGTTAGCTCTCATCTACAACCAATGCCAATATTGTGACATGTTGTATTAGCTCTCATCTACAACCAATGCCAATATTGTGACATGTTGTATTAGCTCTCATCTACAATCAATGCCAATATTGTGACATGTTGTGTTAGCTCTCTTCTACAACCAATGCCAATATTGTTGCATGTTGTATTAGCTCTCTTCTACAACCAATGCCAATATTGTGACATATTATGTTAGCTCTCATCTACAACCAATGCCAATATTGTGACATATTGTATTAGCTCTCATCTACAACCAATGCCAATATTGTGACATGTTGTATTAGCTCTCATCTACAACCAATGCCAATATTGTGACATGTTATGTTAGCTCTCATCTACAACCAATGCCAATATTGTGACATGTTGTATTAGGGTCATGACACAGTTAACTTTCCCATTGGCCACCATGTTAGCGTTTTGTAGTATTATAAGAAAACCAGACGCAGGAAAATTCTAAAACTTATTGGCTGTTGTTATCATCATCTCAGTGACAAGCTGGTCGAGTTTAGTCAAGTTCCAATATTTCGTTCTCTCGTAAAGTGCCGCTATGTGTGACACCCGTCAATATTTACAAATGAATGCAGGCAGTAACACAACAGAGGTGTCAACAAGCCAAATCACTGCCAAGTACCCATCTGCATAGTGAAATCAGCTAAAAATGCACCATTTCACTGTCAACAGCTTCCACAATCACACCTGGAAATATGACTGTTCAAATGCACTTATGTCACAGCATGTGAATGTTGAAAAAAATCTAAATCTATTTTTTTATGGGACTATGTTGCAACGGTAACCAAACAGGAAGTCTAACTGTGTCATGACCCCATTAGCTCTCATGTACAACCAATGCCAATATTGTGACATGTTGTATTAGCTTTCTTCTACAACCAATGCCAATATTGTGACATGTTGTATTAGCTCTCATCTACAACCAATGCCAATATTGTGACATATTATGTTAGCTCTCATCTACAACCAATGCCAATATTGTGACATGTTGTATTAGCTCTCATCTACAACCAATGCCAATATTGTGACATGTTATGTTAGCTCTCATCTACAACCAATGCCAATATTGTGACATGTTGTATTAGCTCTCATCTACAACCAATGCCAATATTGTGACATGTTATGTTAGCTCTCATCTACAACCAATGCCAATATTGTGACATGTTGTATTAGCTCTCATCTACAACCAATGCCAATATTGTGACATGTTGTATTAGCTCTCTTCTACAACCAATGTCAATATTATTTTAGTATTATTTACTTACTTTGGAGCATTTTTGTCGAAGTGAGTATTGTAGTATTAGCTCTCTTCTACAAATGTTTTTCTAGAAAGACAGAACTACAAGACACTACCTTGTTTGCGTCTGGGCTGTCTAGACTGATGTAGAAAGACAATGCTGTGTGATTACCTTGTTTGTGTCTGGGCTGTCTAGTCTGACATAGAAAGACAAGGCTGTGTGATTACCTTGTTTGTGTCTGGGCTGTCTAGACTGATGTAGAAAGACAATGCTGTGTGATTACCTTGTTTGCGTCTAAGCTGCCTAGATTGATGTAGAAAGACAAGGCTGTGTGATTACCTTGTTTGCGTCTGGGCTGTCTAGTCTGACATAGAAAGACAAGGCTGTGTGATTACCTTGTTTGTGTCTGGGCTGTCTAGACTGATGTAGAAAGACAATGCTGTGTGATTACCTTGTTTGCGTCTAAGCTGCCTAGATTGATGTAGAAAGACAAGGCTGTGTGATTACCTTGTTTGCGTCTGGGCTGTCTAGTCTGACATAGAAAGACAAGGCTGTGTGATTACCTTGTTTGTGTCTGGGCTGTCTAGACTGATGTAGAAAGACAATGCTGTGTGATTACCTTGTTTGCGTCTAAGCTGCCTAGATTGATGTAGAAAGACAAGGCTGTGTGATTACCTAGTTTGCGTCTGGGCTGTCTAGTCTGACATAGAAAGACAAGGCTGTGTGATTACCTTGTTTGTGTCTGGGCTGTCTAGACTGATGTAGAAAGACAATGCTGTGTGATTACCTTGTTTGCGTCTAAGCTGCCTAGATTGATGTAGAAAGACAAGGCTGTGTGATTACCATGTTTGCGTCTGGGCTGTCTAGACTGATGTAGAAAGACAAGGCTGTGTGATTACCTTGTTTGCGTCTAAGCTGCCTAGATTGATGTAGAAAGACAAGGCTGTGTGATTACCTTGTTTGTGTCTGGGCTGTCTAGACTGATGTAGAAAGACAAGGCTGTGTGATTACCTTGTTTGCGTCTAAGCTGCCTAGATTGATGTAGAAAGACAAGGCTGTGTGATTACCTTGTTTCCGTCTGGGCTGTCTAGACTGATGTAGAAAGACAAGGCTGTGTGATTGTGATTACCTTGTTTGCGTCTAAGCTGCCTAGATTGATGTAGAAAGACAAGGCTGTGTGATTACCTTGTTTGCGTCTGGGCTGTCTAGACTGATGTAGAAAGACAAGGCTGTGTGATTACCTTGTTTGCGTCTAAGCTGCCTAGATTGATGTAGAAAGACAAGGCTGTGTGATTACCTTGTTTGTGTCTGGGCTGTCTAGACTGATGTAGAAAGACAAGGCTGTGTGATTACCTTGTTTGCGTCTAAGCTGCCTAGATTGATGTAGAAAGACAAGGCTGCGTGATTACCTTGTTTGCGTCTGGGCTGTCTAGACTGATGTAGAAAGACAAGGCTGTGTGATTACCTTGTTTGCGTCTAAGCTGCCTAGATTGATGTAGAAAGACAAGGCTGTGTGATTACCTTGTTTGCGTCTGGGCTGTCTAGACTGACGTAGAAAAGACAAGACAGTGTGATTACCTTGTTTGAATCTGGGCTGTCTAGACTGACGTAGAAAAGACAAGACAGTGTGATTACCTTGTTTGCGTCTGGGCTGTCTAGACTGATGTAGAAAGACAAGGCTGTGTGATTACCTTGTTTGCGTCTGGGCTGTCCGCACACTGAACATCCTTTGTTTGTTTGATGTTCTCCACCAGTTTGCGGTAGAAGCTGTAGCTGTAGCCGTCACTCTTCATGAGTGGCTCGAGCAGGAACCAGAGACACCTGCAGACAGCAACAACATGAAGACTGAAGACGATGCAAAATACAAGCTTTAAAATAAATTACTGTATAATTTCATTGCCAAAGAAATGCTTTACTATACTAAAATTATTATAACCATATCACATACTTTTAACCTAAGGGCAGAAAATCGGCCCAAAATGCACCAGCCTCTGTTGTAACAATTTTCATTTCCATCACACGTAACTGACATGCGAACATTTGGTATCATTGGATAGCTGATCCATTTTTCTAGATTGTGTATATTTTTCCTTGTGTAGATAAAAATAATAAATAAATAGTTCATAAAAAAAGGTGAATAAGTGATAAAAATTATTATTAAAAATATGGTACAATACAAATATCAATTGTACACTTGGGATAACCAGTATTTGTACACAGAACTTCCAAAATGTATATCTACATGGAAGCAAAAAGAGGATTTTTAAACTGATGAAGATGACATAAAATACTAAATATGGATGAACGAATGCAGTCGGTGACAAACATAAAACTTGCACTACACTTTGATGGCAAGTTAAGTAAAATTCTGAGACTCTTATTGTATGTGAAGGTAATGCTTTATAAGCTCAATTTTTTTAATTTACACCAAACACTTGAAGTGTACATTGGTGCACAGTATGCCTGAAATAAAGTAATTTTGGTGGAACGACTACAAAGACAACATTTTCGAGCTAAAACATTGGTTTATATTAGCAAGTATAATTGTTTTATGACTTACTGATGCTGATATTCCTGAATATAAATATTATGACTTACTCTTTGATATTCTTGAGAGTGTCGATGTCCTCGTGAGATCGTAGGTCTGGGTCATGTGCCAGGAGATGGATGGCATAGGGCACAGCATAGTCCGGCAACAGCGCAAACATCCGTGCTGAAACATACATAGCACACCTGCTAAACGCAACCAAATGTTAGCTACTGTAACTAGTGCTGTATACGCCTGGTGCATGCCGAAGGGGTTACAACTTAAACAAACAGAGACAGAAACACTGACTGGTGTAGCAATTGTAACAACTGGCTATTGAAAGTGACAGTCATTGTTCACCATGAAAAGTAACTTTTTTATAGACCTGGACTGATTGTGCAATGGCTAGATTTCACATAGGATGAGTTTGGAGTGGTACATACCGTTGGCAGAGGAGTGTTGACGTAGGTACTCTCTGCGCCGGTTGATGTTGGCCACCAGGAACTGTTTCACCTGAGTGCGCCGTTCCTTCAGGGGGTCGTTGGCGGCCAGACAGAATGTGCTTAGGTACTGCAGGGGCAGGCGGAAGGTCAACAACCCCTTGTTGAGTTTATGGGCAAATCTCACCCTCACCTGGTAGCAGGGGTCCTGATGAGGAAACATTCGTGAGATCAGTCACACATTTGTGTTCTATATAACTTTTTGCAAAACACACAATTTTTTATTAATGTCACAAATATGCTGTGAATGCAAATGTTTGGTGATTAAGTTAAAAGTGTTGTTGGGAACTGACTGTTTGCTTGTGTAGCTACCAACAACATAAGGGCAGTCAGTGTAAAGGCAGTAGTGTATTTCTCTCGCCCCCTGCAACCTTCAAGCTATGGGACATATTTATTCTTTCAACTCTAAGTACTGATTTTCGCATAAATACAACGAGAAAAGGTGGGTTTTGTCTCGAAATACATACTTGCTTGTCATTAGAATGCGGTTATCTCAAATTTTGAGGGCAGATTTTGAAGAAAAACAAACGTTCATGAGATCATGACACAACAAAGTCTTATATCCCCAAAGGACAATCTCTGCAATAATTCATTAAGCTTGTGATTTCATTATATAATATATTGTAGTGTAGAAAACATAAAAGAAGATAGCTGTGTCTTCTCTGTCACTCACTCGTGCCTATGTGGTACCTGACACAAGAGCAGTGTCTTCAGCCAAGTCCAGGACTGACAACCATTTCTGATGAACCCACACAGCCCCTTCCCTCCCTCTGGCTGCCAGTCACATGGCCCAGGCAATGGCCATGGTGAAGAGAAGGGGGAATGGATACCTCATCATATGGACCTAGTTGTTGTAATCGACTTCTGTTTGTACATATTCCGAGGAGTCATAGATTGGCATGAATGCTAGTACAATGTATAAAATCTTGGATTTTATAAAAAAAATTATAGTTCAGGTTATAAACTTACATTGAGCAGCAGTGCGAGGGTCTGGAACTGTTCAAGAGTGATGAGGTCAGCATAGCAGGGCTCCTGGGCCAGCTTCAGCACACAACAGGTCGCCTGAAGTCTGAGGCGGGCCATCTCTGCCTTGCTGCAAACAACAGCAACAACAGTCTACAGTCTTAGTACAGCAGACAGTGACAGGCCATCTCTGCCTTGCTGCAAACAACAGCGACATCAGTCTACAGTCTTAGTACAGCAGACAGTCACAGGCCATCTCTGCCTTGCTGCAAACAACAGCTACACCAGTCTACAGTCTTAGTACAGCAGACAGTCACAGGCCATCTCTGCCTTGCTGCAAACAACAGCTACACCAGTCTACAGTCTTAGTACAGCAGACAGTCACAGGCCATCTCTGCCTTGCTGCAAACAACAGCTACACCAGTCTACAGTCTTAGTACAGCAGACAGTCACAGGCCATCTCTGCCTTGCTGCAAACAACAGCTACACCAGTCTACAGTCTTAGTACAGCAGACAGTCACAGGCCATCTCTGCCTTGCTGCAAACAACAGCTACACCAGTCTAGTCTTAGTACAGCAGACAGTCACAGGCCATCTCTGCCTTGCTGCAAACAACAGCTACATCAGTCTGCCAGTCCATGTAGGCAGCCAGGTACATCAGTCCCACACAAAAATTCTGTGCACAGGAATGCAGTTCCATTTTAACCCCAGAAACAACTTACTGCTGGCACAATCTGTGCACTGAATTGCAACCCATCCCAAATACTTAACCTCGAAAACCTACCCAACCCCTGAATAAACTGGTTTACCGCCTTAAAAATTATGCTGACTCCCTGACAAGAGGCTTTGTAACCAGGCAGACTGTTACTCACTTGATGGCGCCCCGCTCCATGAGGTCTCCGTCGTGTAGGATCAGGGTGTTGAGCAGCCGCAGTGTGGAGGTGCCAGAGTTGCCACTGTTGGACTTGAGGCCCAGCAGCCAGCGCACCATCAGCTTGAGTCCTTGCAACTGGCACAACACAGACACACCACTGGAGGTACAGGCCAGGACAGAGGTGAAACAGTCTTCAAGACTGGCAGACGACTAGCTAAGAGAGGTAATTATAACTGATAACAGAAAAGATAGGTGGAATTTTGAAGTAAGCTGGCAACTGGATGAACCAACAGTTCCTAGTCTAGGGTCCCACATGACTATCACTGCATAACTTGTGGTATAACAAATCAACTGGATCAATCAGTTAAATACATGGCTCAAACTGTTATAATGTGTAAACCAGGCAAGCTGTTTGTGCTAACTGGCGCACCTTTTAATTCTAGACTGCCAAAATATTCTTTCTGGCTGAGGGCCTGGCCGGTGTACTTAGGCGGCATTCTACCAAGATGTATTCACATACATGTGTTGGGGTTACATATGGTTGTTTTTTCGTTTGGGCTCATTATTCACAATACACATATACATGAAGTCTGAGTTGTTTCAGTCACAACCAGTGCACATATAAGTCTGAGTTGTTTCAGTCACAACCAGTGCACATCTAAGTCTGAGTTGTTTCAGTCACAACCAGTGCACATCTAAGTCTGAGTTGTTTCAGTCACAACCAGTGCACATATAAGTCTGAGTTGTTTCAGTCACAACCAGTGCACATCTAAGTCTGAGTTGTTTCAGTCACAACCAGTGCACATCTAAGTCTGAGTTGTTTCAGTCACAACCACTGCACATCTAAGTCTGAGTTGTTTCAGTCATAACCAGTGCACATCTAAGTCTGAGTTGTTTCAGTCATAACCAGTGCAAATCTAAGTCTGAGTTGTTTCAGTCATAACCAGTGCACATCTAAGTCTGAGTTGTTTCAGTCATAACCAGTGCACATCTAAGTCTGAGTTGTTTCAGTCACAACCAGTGCACATCTAAGTCTGAGTTGCTTCAGTCACAACCAGTGCACATCTAAGTCTGAGTTGTTTCAGTCACAACCAGTGCACATCTAAGTCTGAGTTGTTTCAGTCACAACCAGTGCACATCTAAGTCTGAGTTGTTTCAGTCACAACCAGTGCACATCTAAGTCTGAGTTGTTTCAGTCACAACCAGTGCACATCTAAGTCTGAGTTGTTTCGGTCACAACCAGTGCAATGTACGTGTGAGTTGTTTCAGTCACAACCGGTGCACATGTAAATCTGAGTTGTTTCAGTCACAACCAGTGCAGTGTAAGTGTGCGTTGTTTCAGTCATAACCAGTGCAATGTAAGTCTGAGTTGTTTCAGTCACAACCAGTGCAATGTAAGTGTTAGTTGTTTCAGTCACAACCAGTGCAATGTAAGTGTGAGTTGTTTCAGTCACAACCAGTGCACATGTAAGTATCAGTTGTTTCAGTCACAACCAGTGCACATGTAATTCTGACTTGTTTCAGTCACAACCAGTGCAATGTAAGTGTGAGTTGTTTCAGTCACAACCAGTGCAATGTCAGTCTGAGTTATTTCAGTCACCACCAGTGCAGTATAAGTGTGAGTTGTTTCAGTCACCACCAGTGCAATGTAAGTGTGTGTTGTTTCAGTCACAACCAGTGCACATGTAAGTGTGAGTTGTTTCAGTCACCACCAGTGCAACGTAAATGTGAGTTGTTTCAGTCACAACCAGTGCATATGTAAGTGTGAGTTGTTTCAATCACAACCAGTGCACATGTAAGTGTGAATTGTTTGAGTCACAACCAGTGCAATGTAAGTGTGCGTTGTTTCAGTCAAAACCAGTGCAATGTAAGTCTGAGTTGTTTCAGTCACAACCAGTGCAATGTAAGTCTGAGTTGTTTCAGTCATAACCAGTGCAATGTAAGTATGAATTGTTTCAGTCACAACCAGTGCAATGTAAGTCTGAGTTGTTTCAGTCACCACTGCCATGTCCAGACATACCTTGGCCTGTGTCTCCTCAGACACCAAGTGGTCAGCACACCAACTCTCTGTAGAACGCCGGCAAACTATCTGTCAGAGACATAAAGCAAGTATCAAATCACTACATGACTGCTCTTCATAATTCTGTTAAACTTACTGTCTCATACCAATTAAACCATACATGTTAAGTTTTGGAAATGCCAATGTGGGAGATTTATACGTAAATCGGAGGGTCTCGGGGAAAACGGCATTTTATACGGTCTTTATAGGGTCTTGGAAAATTGGGCTATTATACGTAAATTAGGTTTTTAACCATAAATGCAAATAATATAATACAAAAAGGAATAAATTGCACTGATTAAGATATTTACATAGATTTTTTGTTATATGAATTAACTTATTTTGGAGCAAAACCATTCTTGGAGCCATGAACAATAGATGTTTTATTATCACTAGTCATAATACCACAAATATAATAAATTCCCTGCTAATTTCATTGGCATGTTTGTTGAACTTCTGATATGAATCATATGTTGCAAAAAAATCCCTTGGATGAAAAGCAGCAGCATCTACATGATATTTTATTACACAACTAATATAATCTTTACATGTAAAACTTGAATAGGGAATTCATTATTTATGAGCTGGACTGAGCCATGGTGATATAGGCTCGACTGGAGCCATTTAAATAACTATGCTTTCTCAACTGTTGAGAATGTTTTTCATTTACATGTCAAATGTACTCAAATAGTAAAGAGCTTAGCAAAAGTACATATATTTACAAACGTGCACATGTAGTGTAGATGTATGGATGGCCATTATTCCATTAGATCTAAACGGATTGCACTTTTTACTACAAGACTGGAACGTACACAGCGGGCGATAATAGGGTATCAAAGCGGCTCGCGGTGATTCTACCAAGCTAATAAACAATGTCAGCGACAGGCAAAGTGTAGGCTTTGTACTTAGATATTTATTAGACAGTTTTTAATGTTCAGTCATCACAGTAAGACGGGATTTAAATAGTTCCAATTCAGGTCATTGTTCAAATCATTGTCTGCACCGGCGAGCGCCCGGCGATGTCTGTGAGCATTAGCTCAGTCTCAGACTCGATTGCAATTAGTTAACTGGCACTACATTGTGAGGTGACACAGAAAAGCACACATGACAATACCCAGCCAGAAATAAACCAATTATCCGCACCCAGTTAGGTAACTTAGGTCAAATTTGTTTGTTTTTGGTGTTGGAGTCTCCCGCAATTTTTTTCACTTACATTTCAGTGAAATTGCGGGAGATTGGTTCTCCCGTGCGGGAGATCGGGAGATTTCCTGTAAATTGCGGGAGTCTCCCGCCGAATGCGGGAGACTTAACATGTCTGATTAAACAGCGTACTTAGGTACAACTAATGGCAGTGAATATGTTTAGTATGAAATTATATATTTTCAGTTACCAAAGATAGATTATTGTGCATGTGTGCATAACCTGTATTTGTATATGTGTTTTTACGTAGGTCTCCAATGTGCTTGGGACTGTTACATGCATCGTGTTATTTGTGTCAGGGTCCAATTCGCAGTGCATGACAATACATTTGGATAATAGTTTACTTATTTGATCATTATTGTTACCTTGTTATATTTTGTTTTTACCACATTCACGTAAGTTTAAAGAGCATGCATGATTATAACAACTCATTCCATGTGCAACACCAGCACATTCATTGTCATGTTGACAGGTGACAGTTGGGCAGAACTTTTCACTGCTTTTGGAAACAAAATTAAAATTGAAATACACAATATTGCCAAGTGTCCTGTCTGGTGAATAGTCTGTCTGTATACTGCAACCTCCCCCCCCCCCCCCACCACCACCACCACCACCATCACACCCCCACTCCCCCGAACTAACACAACCTCAAAGAAATGCAAAACAAGGAAGAAGGAACATACCCGATCCTGCATCAGTAGCTCCTTCACGATGAACTTTGACACAATGCCACGAACAGGTGTAGAGAACTTGCCAGGACACAGCTGGGCGATGTGACCAATGGCAACGAGGGTGGTCAGGAAGTAGGGTGACTCAAGGTCAAGGTTAGCTTGCAGGTGCTAGGGTAAAGCAGTTATTAATTATGAGAACATGTCAACAGTTCAGAGTATCAAACCAAGAGTCAGTCGTCATTCACAACTGGGTTTTTAATTCAACACAAAATCTATTATCACATCAAATTCTTCAGGAGTCAGCTGGTTGCTTCAACACACAGTTCACAATCAGTATATCCTTACAATGTCATGTCCTGACACCACCAACTGACCACATATTGACAGAAGAGGTTACTTTAATCAAGGAAGAGAAAAAGAGGATTGCTTAGAGTTTGTCTTTTATCTAGCATGACTTTCGGTCCTTAGGATGGTTGATATGTACCTTGCAGACATATCCAGTCTGACACAATCTCAACCTCTGAAAACCATTCAGCCTCACTGCAAGTATTGAGTGAAGTCTATTTGTACACATATATCAACTACTGTCTATTGCTAGGTGCTAATTAATAGAGCTGAGTGAACTCGAGTCAACTTGCCATTGTTCAAAATGGCAACAATAGGGTTAAATCCCAGAATTTCTCAACAGAAAGTCTGAAACCTGAAGCGGATGTCAAGATGGGTTACATGCCGACTTACCTCAAAGATCTGCTGGTAGATGCTGTCTTTGTTGTCATAGAGCGCATGAATGCAGCGGATCGCGTGCTTTGCCTGTTTTGGTGTCCCCAACTTGACCAGTTTCTGCAGAACTGGTAGCAAACTCCTACAAGAATCAACAGCATAAATTATGAACATTTCTTTTTCCGAGACTGGTGCACAATAACACTTGCATGGCTAGTTCTAGGTCTCTAAAACCATTTAGAGTGACAACATGGATTCTGTTACAAAGTATAAACAGTTGATGCGACTGTTTAACAGAAGGCTATTGCACATGGTATAGTTTTCTGGACATACCAAGTCTGCAAGTGCAGTCGCGCACTTGATGTTGTGGGTGGTGTCCTGTGTCGAGGACAGGGTGTTGATTAATCCCCCCTCCATGGAGTGACCACCTCTTACACTATCTCAACTACAGTAGACCTCAAGTGAGGCGCGGTCGTACACTCAAGTGAGGCACGGTCGTACACTCAAGTGAGGCGCGGTCGTACACTCAAGTGAGGCGCGGTCGTACACTCAAGTGAGGCACGGTCGTACACTCAAGTGAGGCACGGTCGTACACTCAAGTGAGGCACGGTCGTACACTCAAGTGAGGCACGGTCGTACACTCAAGTGAGGCACGGTCGTACACTCAAGTGAGGCACGGTCGTACACTCAAGTGAGGCACGGTCGTACACTCAAGTGAGGCACGGTCGTACACTCAAGTGAGGCACGGTCGTACACTCAAGTGAGGCGCGGTCGTACACTCAAGTGAGGCGCGGTCGTACACTCAAGTGAGGCGCGGTCGTACACTCAAGTGAGGCGCGGTCGTACACTCAAGTGAGGCGCGGTCGTACACTCAAGTGAGGCGCGGTCGTACACTCAAGTGAGGCGCGGTCGTACACTCAAGTGAGGCACGGTCGTACACTCAAGTGAGGCACGGTCGTACACTCAAGTGAGGCACGGTCGTACACTCAAGTGAGGCGCGGTCGTACACTCAAGTGAGGCGCGGTCGTACACTCAAGTGAGGCGCGGTCGTACACTCAAGTGAGGCACGGTCGTACACTCAAGTGAGGCACGGTCGTACACTCAAGTGAGGCACGGTCGTACACTCAAGTGAGGCGCGGTCGTACACTCAAGTGAGGCGCGGTCGTACACTCAAGTGAGGCACGGTCGTACACTCAAGTGAGGCACGGTCGTACACTCAAGTGAGGCACGGTCGTACACTCAAGTGAGGCGCGGTCGTACACTCAAGTGAGGCACGGTCGTACACTCAAGTGAGGCACGGTCGTACACTCAAGTGAGGCACGGTCGTACACTCAAGTGAGGCACGGTCGTACACTCAAGTGAGGCACGGTCGTACACTCAAGTGAGGCACGGTCGTACACTCAAGTGAGGCACGGTCGTACACTCAAGTGAGGCACGGTCGTACACTCAAGTGAGGCACGGTCGTACACTCAAGTGAGGCGCGGTCGTACACTCAAGTGAGGCACGGTCGTACACTCAAGTGAGGCACGGTCGTACACTCAAGTGAGGCACGGTCGTACACTCAAGTGAGGCACGGTCGTACACTCAAGTGAGGCACGGTCGTACACTCAAGTGAGGCACGGTCGTACACTCAAGTGAGGCACGGTCGTACACTCAAGTGAGGCGCGGTCGTACACTCAAGTGAGGCACGGTCGTACACTCAAGTGAGGCACGGTCGTACACTCAAGTGAGGCACGGTCGTACACTCAAGTGAGGCACGGTCGTACACTCAAGTGAGGCGCGGTCGTACACTCAAGTGAGGCGCGGTCGTACACTCAAGTGAGGCACGGTCGTACACTCAAGTGAGGCACGGTCGTACACTCAAGTGAGGCACGGTCGTACACTCAAGTGAGGCGCGGTCGTACACTCAAGTGAGGCGCGGTCGTACACTCAAGTGAGGCGCGGTCGTACACTC
This sequence comes from Oasisia sp. SBJ-2009, assembly GCA_964017155.1. NCBI lineage: Eukaryota > Metazoa > Annelida > Polychaeta > Sabellida > Siboglinidae > Oasisia > Oasisia sp. SBJ-2009. Next base: position 35,552,572 of record OZ024860.1, read on the forward strand.
AAGTGAGGCACGGTCGTACACTCAAGTGAGGCACGGTCGTACACTCAAGTGAGGCACGGTCGTACACTCAAGTGAGGCGCGGTCGTACACTCAAGTGAGGCGCGGTCGTACACTCAAGTGAGGCACGGTCGTACACTCAAGTGAGGCACGGTCGTACACTCAAGTGAGGCACGGTCGTACACTCAAGTGAGGCGCGGTCGTACACTCAAGTGAGGCACGGTCGTACACTCAAGTGAGGCACGGTCGTACACTCAAGTGAGGCACGGTCGTACACTCAAGTGAGGCACGGTCGTACACTCAAGTGAGGCACGGTCGTACACTCAAGTGAGGCACGGTCGTACACTCAAGTGAGGCACGGTCGTACACTCAAGTGAGGCACGGTCGTACACTCAAGTGAGGCACGGTCGTACACTCAAGTGAGGCGCGGTCGTACACTCAAGTGAGGCACGGTCGTACACTCAAGTGAGGCACGGTCGTACACTCAAGTGAGGCACGGTCGTACACTCAAGTGAGGCACGGTCGTACACTCAAGTGAGGCACGGTCGTACACTCAAGTGAGGCACGGTCGTACACTCAAGTGAGGCACGGTCGTACACTCAAGTGAGGCGCGGTCGTACACTCAAGTGAGGCACGGTCGTACACTCAAGTGAGGCACGGTCGTACACTCAAGTGAGGCACGGTCGTACACTCAAGTGAGGCACGGTCGTACACTCAAGTGAGGCGCGGTCGTACACTCAAGTGAGGCGCGGTCGTACACTCAAGTGAGGCACGGTCGTACACTCAAGTGAGGCACGGTCGTACACTCAAGTGAGGCACGGTCGTACACTCAAGTGAGGCACGGTCGTACACTCAAGTGAGGCACGGTCGTACACTCAAGTGAGGCACGGTCGTACACTCAAGTGAGGCACGGTCGTACACTCAAGTGAGGCACGGTCGTACACTCAAGTGAGGCACGGTCGTACACTCAAGTGAGGCACGGTCGTACACTCAAGTGAGGCACGGTCGTACACTCAAGTGAGGCGCGGTCGTACACTCAAGTGAGGCACGGTCGTACACTCAAGTGAGGCACGGTCGTACACTCAAGTGAGGCACGGTCGTACACTCAAGTGAGGCACGGTCGTACACTCAAGTGAGGCACGGTCGTACACTCAAGTGCTTACGTGTGAATGGTGGGGAAGGTCTTCTGAATCTTCTGTCCAATGTTGTGAAATATCCGCAGTGTGTAGTCCGCTAAGAAGTGCAAACAGCAGCTCTAGAGACACAGCACTGACCAACCAGGCACAACACCACACCTTCACAAATATTTGTATACACTTTATTCATATACTGGTAAGGCTATTCAATATAATTTAGAGTCAATGATAAAATAGGTTACAATGAAACAAAAATAGCCATATATATATATATATATTATTTAGAACTACCGGGTAAGCCAGACGAAAGAAACATCGGCATGGTTAGATCAGTGTTAGACAAATCATGTAAGCAATAACTAGACGAATGCTAGCACAACTGTAACATACCTCCTTGACAGCAGAATGTCTGCTACAGGAGACAGCGTATACACGAACACAACACGTTGTCAGTTTACTTACACACAACATCGTCTTCATCTTTCACAAATACACTTAGATGTCGGTAGACTTCCTCCTTCTGGAAGCAGCTCGGGTAAACAGACGACAACAACTGGAAGAGAACAATGACCTTATTAAAGGACAAGTTTACATACATAAAGTATGTCACAGTATAACATCAACCCTTTCATTTAGAGGGTGACATTTATATATTGCCGTTCTGTCATGCTGCTACAGTCTGTTACATACCCAGCAAAATTGGTCTTACCAGGCAAGAGGATAAGGAGTTTTTATGACAATGCTGGTCTCTAAGGCTGCCACTATACCCCAGAACCCAGCCAGTCCACCCCACACACCAAGACTGCCAGTCCACTCCACACATCAAGACTGCCAGTCCACCCACACACCAAGACTGCCAGTCCACCCCACACACCAAGACTGCCAGTCCACCCTACACACCAAGACTGTCAGTCCACCCTACACACCAAGACTGTCAGTCCACCCTACACACCAAGACTGTCAGTCCACCACACTCACTAAGACTACCAGTCCACCCCACACACTAAGACTGCCAGTCCACCCGACCCACCAGCAGTAGTTTCATGCCGTTCTCGGTCGCCTCGGGGATGTCGTCACAGATGTCTCCCGATCCTTTCACGGCCTGGCTCACAAATGTGACGAGGTCCTGGACGGCAATGCTGTCTATCATGACCGGGGCGATGCGCTCCAGCAACACCTTCACCGTGTTGTACATGACGTTGGAGGGCACAGGGTTGCCCACCTTCTTCATGATCTCCTTCTGCAACACCAGACACATAGCTTACAACGGCTGCAAACACACATACACACACAAACACTTCTTACAACTGCTGCAAACATAGAAGTTGCAAACTTACCATCACAAACACTCATAACTTCTGACTGAGGTTATGACCTTTGACACTCACCACACTCCTCAGCACTAAGGTTATGACCTTTGACACTCACCACACACTCCTCAGCACCGAGGCTATGACCTTTGACACTCACCACACACTCCTCAGCACTTAGGTTATGACCTTTGACACTCACCACTCTCCTCAGCACTGAGGTTATGACCTTTGACACTCACCAGTCCTCAGCACTGAGGTTATGACCTTTGACACTCACCACACTCTTCAGCACTTAGGTTATGACCTTTGACACTCACCATACACTCCTCAGCTCTGAGGTTATGACCTTTGACACTCACCATACACTCCTCAGCTCTGAGGTTATGACCTTTGACACTCACCACACACTCCTCAGCTCTGAGGTTATGACCTTTGACACTCACCACACACTCCTCAGCTCTGAGGTTATGACCTTTGACACTCACCATACACTCCTCAGCTCTGAGGTTATGACCTTTGACACTCACCACACACTCCTCAGCTCTGAGGTTATGACCTTTGACACTCACCATACACTCCTCAGCTCTGAGGTTATGACCTTTGACACTCACCACACACTCCTCAGCTCTGAGGTTATGACCTTTGACACTCACCATACACTCCTCAGCTCTGAGGTTATGACCTTTGACACTCACCACACACTCCTCAGCTCTGAGGTTATGACCTTTGACACTCACCATACACTCCTCAGCTCTGAGGTTATGACCTTTGACACTCACCACACACTCCTCAGCTCTGAGGTTATGACCTTTGACACTCACCATACACTCCTCAGCTCTGAGGTTATGACCTTTGACACTCACCACACACTCCTCAGCTCGCTTGCAGGTGCAGTCAGTACTGAGCAGCTTGGTGAGTTGTGTGCGTACGCGGCCATCATCCTGTATCATCTTACTGAAGCGCCGCATGTGTTCTTGGGCCTTCACAGGGTCTGGCAGGTTCCCTGCAGTTACAAAATACTTATATTGCATTTTATTCAACCACCTCAATGTGATAACTTTTCACAATTGTTAAGTGCTATATGGCAGGTAAAACAAAGAGTATCTGGAAATAGTTAAATTCATGTTTTGCCATCAACGCATAATCAAGCTAGCATACATACATGCGGGTTTATTATTGAACACTTCCCAGAAAAGTAACATATTGTGTTATAATGCCCTGTGTAGTAAGTGTTCTTAATAGTTAAAGACTAACATATTGTCAGATCCTAGTATCCGTATTGAAGGTAGTGTAAAGTTTAGCTTTGTGAGCTGTGGTAAAAACTGTACTGATTGAATTTTTTATTTTTATGTAAATACAAATGTAATAGAAATTTGTCACCGGCTGTACGTGGCAGTTTTTACTTTTTTAATTAGTTATATTTGAACATTGAGGGCAATTGGATAATTTTTCTGATGACTTGTTTACTCACTGGACTACTGGACCACTGTATTTGTGATGTTTACTTACTGGACAACTGGACCACTGTATTTGTGATGTTTACTCACTGGACCACTGTATTTGTGATGTTTACTCACTGGACTACTGGACTACTGTATTTGCTCTGTGTACACTCACTGGATAACTGGATGACTTTACTGGTGATCTGGGTAGTGTATTCATCTGAGTCTCCATTCTTCTGGATGAGGTCAAGCATGGCGCGTGCCGTATTGCGCAGTCTGTCAACACATGGGAGACAGAAGACAGTGCATGCGATAGTTCTTTGTGCAGCACCATTACAGTGTATCCATTTTGAAAGACAAACAGTATTTTGTAATGTCAGTGGTCTGTAACTAAATAAGATGACAAATACACAGGTTGTTATGTTTGCAACTATTATATTTACGGCAAACATTACCCTGTATCCCTGTGAAGTCATTAATCCATTTTATCCTGTATCAAATCTAATTTACTTGACCAGTTTTGCACTGACGATTTAGTCATCTACACAGTGAGTACACCTACATACCCCATCTGTGCCCGGAACACCTCCTGCAGCGCCCTGCAATCAATGCCAAATGGTTTTAGAAACAAAGCATTAATTTTACAACAAATGAGATCAAACACCAGAGAATTGTCAGACAGATGAGTTATTTCTTCAAAACATATTTTATTAATTCAATTTTACTTAACCTAGCTGTTGGTCAATTACTCATCAATCAATATTCTTCAATTACTGTTGGTAACCAGATTAAAATTAATGTACATATATGTTAGAATACAACAAATGAGTGATAACTGACCAGATTGCCCTGGCTGGTCGTCTCCATAAATTGTACGAGTGAGTGGAATTGAGCTATACAATTATTGCTACTTTAGCAGTTGTTACTGCATCAGCCGTGGGAATCCATACACAATGTGATTTCATTAGATGCTGATAGAGGAGGAGTCTTTGAACGGGATGTGCCGGGGCAGTGACTAGTGACAGCTGATTGTGACATCATCAGTCACAGCCACCCCTGGCGCAAAGATGCCAGCTTGCATTAGGATTGAAAACTATTAATCATTAAACTGAAACTAGAAGCTACTGCCAGCACTATCACAAGCTACTGCAAGCACTATCACAGTGCCTTGTCTTTGCTCTATTTTTGACTGTAACACATCTGTGGTCAGTCCAGTAGTTTTGAGAACTGTTCATGCAGCTAAACAATACGCATGTGGACAAATTCACCATAGCCATGCCATATGTTCATAGCCATGCCATATGTTCATAGCCATGCCATATGTTCACAGCCATGCCATGTTCACAGCAATGCCATGTGTTCATAGCTCTTTCAAAGCAACATAATAATAAGACATCTAACACTTAGACCAAAGAGGATTGAGATTGTTCCCCAACTAGCCCCGTGTCAACCTGTGACTAGACTAAACAGGAGTGAGATTGTTCCGCAACTAGCCCCGTGTCAATCTGTCATTAGATCAAAGAGGAGTGAGATTGTTCTGCAACTAGCCCCGTGTCAATCTGTCATTAGACCAAAGAGGAGTGAGATTGTTCTGCAACTAGCCCCGTGTCAATCTGTCACTAGACCAAAGAGGAGTGAGATTGTTCTGCAACTAGCCCCGTGTCAACCTGTCACTAGACCAAAGAGGAGTGAGATTGTTCCCTAACTAGCCCCGTGTCAACGGTTGAACCTGTCACTAGACCAAAGAGGAGTGAGATTGTTCTGCAACTAGCCCCGTGTCAACCTGTCACTAGACTAAACAAGAGTGAGATTGTTCCGCAACTAGCCCCGTGTCAACCTGTCACTAGACCACAGAGGAGTGAGATTGTTCTGCAACTAGCCCCGTGTCAACCTGTCACTAGACCAAAGAGGAGTGAGATTGTTCCCCAACTAGCCCCGTGTCAATCTGTCACTAGACCAAAGAGGAGTGAGATTGTTCCCCAACTAGCCCCGTGTCAACCTGTCACTAGACCAAAGAGGAGTGAGATTGTTCCCCAACTAGCCCCGTGTCAACCTGTCACTAGACCACAGAGGAGTGAGATTGTTCCCCAACTAGCCCCGTGTCAACCTGTCACTAGACCACAGAGGAGTGAGATTGTTCTGCAACTAGCCCCGTGTCAACCTGTCACTAGACCAAAGAGGAGTGAGATTGTTCCCCAACTAGCCCCGTGTCAATCTGTCACTAGACCAAAGAGGAGTGAGATTGTTCCCCAACTAGCCCCGTGTCAACCTGTCACTAGACCAAAGAGGAGTGAGATTGTTCCCCAACTAGCCCCGTGTCAACCTGTCACTAGACCACAGAGGAGTGAGATTGTTCCCCAACTAGCCCCGTGTCAACCTGTCACTAGACCACAGAGGAGTGAGATTGTTCTGCAACTAGCCCCGTGTCAACCTGTCACTAGACCAAAGAGGAGTGAGATTGTTCCCCAACTAGCCCCGTGTCAACCTGTCACTAGACCAAAGAGGAGTGAGATTGTTCCCCAACTAGGGTGCTGTGACTTACTTGACGGAGTGGTCGTCCACACAAGCGTAGAGCGTGTAGAGTCGCAGCATGCGTTGTGTGGGCTCCAGGGAGTAGGGCACCAGCACTGTGTTGAGGATCCTCTCCACCAAGATCCTGAACACAACACACACAGCCACATTTCACCCAGTGTCAGACACCTTCAACAACTTAGTATTCTTTTGGTAACAAATTAACTTACTATGTGGAGCATAGCTTTTGAAAACGTACAACGTTTCAACCCATCAGCTATAGCCTTCACTTTTCGCATGTGCCAGTTAGATTTCCTTCATCTATGGACACTGAGTGTCATGTGACCTGGCAATGGTCTCCTACTCTTATTGGTTTTTCCAGGTGTGTGTATTCTTTGAATCTCGGCTGAGGTTCAAAGAATACACAAAACATACATTTCAAAACAAGTTTTGGTTCAAAGTAAATGAATTTCTTACAAAAATAAAAAACTTGGAGCCATTAACAATATATTCCATAAGCAACAGCTTAGTTGGCACAATGATTACATTCTACCCTATAGCTGACAATGTGTCCTGCCACTACTTAGTTGGCACAATGACTACATTCTGCCCTACAGCTGACAATGTGTCCTGCCATTACTTAGTTGGCCCAATGATTACATTCTAGCCTACAGCTGACAATGTGTCCTGCCATTACTTAGTTGGCACAATGATTACATTCTGCCCTACAGCTGACAATGTGTCCTGCCATTACTTAGTTGGCACAATGATTACATTCTAGCCTACAGCTGACAATGTGTCCTGCCACTACTAGTTGCCCAGGTGCAGTGACATTGAGCCAAGGCGTTCGTTGCGTACTTGTCGTCCAGTGAGTTCTGGTAGTAGGCATGTAGAATCTTGTCTCTGATCCAGGCAAGTCGCTCCACCTCACACTTGCGCAGTGTCTCGATCTGACAGCTGAGTTTGTAGATGAGGCCAAGTCCCAGCAGAGCCTCCTTGCGGATCTTGAACTGCCACAGACATCACAGAAGCACTTAGTGACAACACTTCTACCTCTCACTGCTTGCTATCTCAAACAGACTGACTTTTGTACACAGCTGGCGATGATGGCAACTTTACAGACGTGTTCAACAACAAAATTACATCCAAAGTATATTCTTAAAAAAGGCCCTAATACAAACCCTTCGCTATATGTCAGCACAGTTGGATTAACTCGTTTAAATTAAAATAAATTTGCGAAGAAGCAAACATAGAAAATGTCCAGAATAAAAATACAGTCACGCCTCACTATAACGCAGTAGTTGGGGTCCACGAAATGGAACCGCGTTGTAAACGAGGCGCGTTATATAATTATTATATTCCGCCAGGGGCACCACCACCACCCACCCAAAACGCCACAACAGCAACCGAAGCATGCTGGTTGCGCGGTCTATGTGTGATTTATAAAACTAATTGAAACCAACGTAAATGTGTATTACGTTCAAATAATATACACGGTCGAATGTTGAACTGAGTAAAACTTGCAAATGGTGTCAAGTTTTAAAATATATTCAGAGTCACTGCGCGTCGTCTAAAATAGCTTTGAACTCAGCAGCAGAAACGCACAAATGAATTGACACGTTGCCGAAGTCGGTCAAATATTAATACCTATACTAACTGCGCTCACTATTGGCTTGATTTCATCTTTTAATCAATCCCAAAATAACAATTTAGATCGCACATTTACCGTGCCGTGCGGTTCGAGGCTACAGCGGTTGATACGCAGTTGACGAATTCGTTTATTTGCACACAAATAAATGTTTTTCCGTAGACGTGGTGAAAACATAACATAACTGTCAGCCTGCCATTTCAGGATCATAATCAGTGTTCGTCACCGCCCGATTCGTAAGCAGTTTAATTGCCATTTACAAGCCAGCGAAGGCGCCCTTTCGCGGAAGCCACAGTGAACTGGCAGGTGACAAACGCGATTAATATCGGCGCAAACAAACAGTTTTTTGCACCAAATTTATTGTGCCTAAAGTTAATTAAATGCAATCAAAGGAATTGGTCACGTTTTAAACAAACACTTAAGAAATCACCACTCAAACCATGAAGCAATGGTTGCACAATAGATTGGTTTGAAAAACGATTGGATTGGTGCCACGAAGCCAACAGCAAATGGCAGACCAGAAGCCATGTCCATGGCATCGGGCACAACAAACAACGAACTCAGCAATGCAGTTGTACTTCTGTGTTAAATTTCTTAATATGTGACCCATCTTAACAAAATCGGTCGGATGTCGGTAATTTTCAAAATTGAGTGATTAGTACCACTGGAAAGAGCAGAATATCTGCTTTCATATCATATATCATGCTAGAAGATATCTCGATTCTAGCCGAAGTTATAGCTTGACAAACATGTGTGGGGTAGAAACCTTCAAAGTAAGAAAATGGCCTTCAAAGTTGATGCAAAATATTTGTTACGTTTCATGGAATGTACCTTAGTTACCCTGGACCGATCTTGTTTAAACTTGGCATGTTGGAAGAAAATGTCATTCTTAAAATACCGTGTTAATATGAACACTAAATGTTTATTAGAAAGAAAATTGCAGATTAATTAATATTTTATGCAATTACCTCCGTTGTTAAGAAAAGCGAACAAACTCTGCTGCTGTTATGCCTTGGTTAGGATGGACATATCTGGCTGAAATTTGGAACACTCAAAGATAGCATCATTCTCATGATATTGCATTTGCTTTTCCCAATTCCGCATCCGGAGAATCTGACACCGTCTCTACGGTTCGCTCAGCAACTTGCGTAGCCATGCTGTGTCGTAATCTTTCTCACGAAAGTCGAAATCGTCATCTTCGACTTCGTCAGTGATGTAGTTCGCAAAATTGTCATCCTCGTCATCGTTCGCCACGCTTTCATCAGTGACTTCATCCAAAAAGTACTCCGGTCGCCTCAATCAAACTATCTATTGGTGCCCGATCACTTGCATCAGAGTTTAACAAATCCGAAGAAATTATGCAAATGTTCCACGCTGGACCAATGAGAACGGTCGCCGGGGCTGTTGCTACCATGTGACCCCGGTTTGTTTACACAGCTGGCGGGATAGGGGTTCTATTCCAAGCTGTCTGGAGGCCGGAGAATGCATGCATTAGCATAAATATGACCATATATGGACAGACGACGCGTTTAGCTACGCGGTGATACCCGTTATGATAGGGATCGTCCCAAAATTAGCGGCAAAGAATGCGCGCAATTACTGGCATTTTCGGCTTTGTTTTATGGAAATGGAGCGGAACACTAAGGTCTTCTTAGCACAGCTCTACGCAAATGTCTTTAAAATACACGAAACAGAGTTAGTTCGATGATAACAAGTGTGGCAATCGATAAAACGAATACTAAAGAATCATTTTCAGGGAAAATCTCAAAATTGACGAATGCCCGATTTTTTCCACAAAATCGGCATTTACGGAAAATCAGAGTTACCGACATCCGACTGCTTTTGTTAAGATGGGTCACATATCATTAAATTGTTTCTAGATACACCTGCACAAGGCAAACATGAGGGCTTCATAAAAATAATTGACAGTTAATTACGGCGTTATTGTTAGCTGTTGTGCTCATTTTCCCCCTGGCGGCAGAGATTCGGGGTCCACGACTGACTGCGTTATACCCGATTCGCGTTATAACGAGATGCCTTATAGCAAGGCGTGACTGTACATGGCAAAATTAAATGAAGACAATCATCAAAAATCAACTCACTTTTTTGTCTAGAGTGCGCTCCTTGATACAATTAAGTAGGTCGTCCGATGCCACCGAGAACTCCTTCTTCAGTGCTCCCACAATTGATTGTATCACATCCGTACGTACATTCTCATCAGGGTCATGTTGTCTCTGACACAGGTACTCTGGACACACACAAACACCATTAGACAGCATAGACTGTACAACCTCTCTAGACATCACACACAAACACCATTAGACAGCATAGACTGTACAACCTCTCTAGACACCACACACAAACACCATTAGACAGCATAGACTGTACAACCTCTCTAGACATCACACACAAATACCATTAGACAGCATAGACTGTACCTCTCTAGACATCACACACAAACACCATTAGACAGCATAGACTGTACCTCTCTAGACATCACACACAGACACCATTAGACAGCATAGACTGTACCTCTCTAGACATCACACACAAATACCATTAGACAGCATAGACTGTACCTCTCTAGACATCACACACAGACACCATTAGACAGCATAGACTGTACCTCTCTAGACATCACACACAAATACCATTAGACAGCATAGACTGTACCTCTCTAGACATCACACACAGACACCATTAGACAGCATAGACTGTACCTCTTTAGACATCACACACAGACACCATTAGACAGCATAGACTGTGCTTCTCTAGACATCACCACAAACCCCATTAGACGGCATAGACACAGTACAACCTCTTTAGACATCACACACAGACACCATTAGACAGCATAGACTGTGCTTCTCTAGACATCACCACAAACCCCATTAGACGGCATAGACACAGTACAACCTCTCTAGACATCACACACAAACCCCATTAGACAGTTAACACACTGTACAACACAACAACCATTCTAGATATCACACCATTCTAGACAATGCACACAAACTTCAATAGACAGCTGAAACACTGTACAACACAACATGTGCATCATGTATATTCTCTAGCTAATATAAGAGCATCATAAAAGATGGTCCATTCCAAAGTACTCAATGGAACAGTATCTGTCATGATACTAAAATTCTGTGCATCTTTTGTAATTTTGACAAACAAATTAAGGCTAGCATAATTATAATCAAGTTGCACATAGGTGTGTCAGGGGTATAGACTTGTGTACATGGTGTAGTGTAGTGTGTCGTACCAGTGATGTCAGGAATGAGGTCAGGTTGGTTGACGAGGAAGGACTGGGCAGCCTGCACACAGATCCTGCGTACTTCCACGTCAATGTCATTGAACCTGGCAAGGTGACAACATCAACAATGAATGCATTCTTAGTCAATTGCAAGATTGCAACATCAAAACACCAAAACAGTTTGATCTTGACAGTAAATAATCCATCATGCCAGTAATGTGATGTTTGCTGTGCCTATTAGTAATGTGGTTACAATGACAAAGTGCAGGTGCTCCTGTTGCATCGACAGTGTCCACTGGAATACATTGTCATGTGCAACTGTTCATTATCAAACTGACAGGTGAAAGAACGACATCAGACAGTTGCTGTTCACTTCAAACACCCATCAACTGTCCTCCATCGATCACATTACAACAACATATTGATTAGAAACATCGGACTCTACCATATTATAATCTATGACTGTTAGTTTACGAATGAACATGGACAGCCAACATGTGGATGATAGCACACTGATGGGACTACAAAGACAGGGTGACATCAAACACGTCGACAACAGTACACTGATGGGAAGTGGGAATACAGAGACAGGGTGACATCAACAAATACGGGTAGGAATACAAATACAGACTGACATCACTAAACATGTGAGTGAGTGAGTTTATTTGGTAAAGCATTATAATACATAGAAATATAATATTTACAGAGGATAGACACATTAAAGCACACAATAGCACACTTGTTTCCAATGAGGTCCTCCAAAAAAAACATGAAAGAGGACCACACACAAACAGCAAGACTGAAGAGAACAGATGGACAGTTAGATGGACAACCAGACAGACACCCACCTGCCCAAGAAGCAGGTCCACAGAGCCTTGTTTTGACTGGCCAGGTCCGAGTTTGCTGCAGAGAACATACGTGCCAACAGCTTTGTGACGGTCATCCGGTCTGCTTCACTGCTGCTCTGTCACACACACCACAGTGTCACCACAGTGTCACCACAGTGTCACGGCTACCAAAGCATGACCACACTGTCACCACAATCTCACCAGTGCCAAACATGAAACCCCCATGTCAACACAAACAGTGTCCTACACAAATATTATTATGGTTTTACTTCAAACTTTCCCATGCCAATGTTGATAATATGAATTTTGCTACAACTGCTGCATGATATACAGCTGGAACAGTGTCATTTTTATTAAAGCAAAACATTTGTGGCCACAATTCTATCAAAATATACAATGGAATGTCTGTTTGATGTCTACTGATGTTAGCTTGACAGAATATTTGCCAAGCAATAGGTCATGTGACAGGTGAATTAGGGGTGTAGGCAGCATGATATTGTGTAATGGTCTTCCCTTGTTCTCAGCCACTTTTGCCTTCATTTCATGTGTCTGTATCACAATGAGTTACACAGAAGTCATTAGCAACTGTTAACATAAGTTTAGAAGTACATATAAACAATAGTACTGTTTAGTGTAAAACATTTGTGCATAACAAAGATTAGTTCATTAAAGAAACTTCCAACAATGATATTCATATGAGTAGATGGAGAATAGTGCAATGTTTGTTCCAACTTGCAACAGTTTCATTACTTACTTTCAGTTTGAACTCCAACTGTGGCATGACAGCCAGGAGCACACTGGGAGCTATCACGTTCAACTCACAGATGAGGTCGTACAGCTTGTTTGACAACACACTGTCCTTCACCTTGCCCAGCATCAGGGCACTGTTGAAGAACTAAACAGGAAACAGGTGGGATGTCACAAGAGACAGGTGGGATGTCACAAGAGTCAGGTGTATGTCACAAGACACAGGTGTATGTCACAAGACACATGTGTATGTCACAAGAGACAGGTGTATGTCACAAGAGACAGGTGTATGTCACAAGAGACAGGTGTATGTCACAAGAGACAGGTGGTATGTCACAAGAGTCAGGTGTATGTCACAAGACACAGGTGTATGTCACAAGAGACAGGTGGTATGTCACAAGAGTCAGGTGTATGTCATAAGACACAGGTGTATGTCACAAGACACATGTGTATGTCACAAGAGACAGGTGTATGTCACAAGAGACAGGTGTATGTCACAAGAGACAGGTGGTATGTCACAAGAGTCAGGTGTATGTCACAAGACACAGGTGTATGTCACAAGACACATGTGTATGTCACAAGAGACAGGTGTATGTCACAAGAGACAGGTGTATGTCACAAGAGACAGGTGGTATGTCACAAGAGTCAGGTGTATGTCACAAGACACAGGTGTATGTCACAAGAGACAGGTGGTATGTCACAAGAGTCAGGTGTATGTCACAAGACACAGGTGTATGTCACAAGACACATGTGTATGTCACAAGAGACAGGTGTATGTCACAAGAGACAGGTGTATGTCACAAGAGACAGGTGGTATGTCACAAGAGTCAGGTGTATGTCACAAGACACAGGTGTATGTCACAAGACACATGTGTATGTCACGAGAGACAGGTGTATGTCACAAGAGACAGGTGTATGTCACAAGAGACAGGTGGTATGTCACAAGAGAGAGGTGGTATGTCACAAGAGACAGGTGGTGTGTCAAAAGAGACAGGTGGTATGTCACAAGAGACAGGTGGTGTGTCAAAAGAGACAGGTGTATGTCACAAGAGACAGGTGGTATGTCACAAGAGACAGGTGGTGTGTCAAAAGAGACAGGTGGTGTGTCACAAGAGACAGGTGGTATGTCACAAGAGACAGGTGGTATGTCACAAGAGACAGGTGGCATGTCACAGAAGCGACACATTACAATGCAGGTGGTATGTTACAAGACACAGGCAGTATGCTACTATAAGAAATGGGTTGTTTGTCACAACAGATAGTATGCCACAAGGCGTTATCACAACAAATATTCAAACATGGTCATTTACCTTCTGACTTTCATTTCATAGACATAATACACTGTAAATGTGTTCATGATACAATAAGTATTTTTTTAACAGGTAACTAAAATGTAGCATTTCACAAGGAATATGTATCCTTAATACTCAGTACAAGCTTTTTAACATCCAGCATTTAAGAATATACCTTACAGTTCATGACTAGCAATACATATGTTAATGCATGTACATGTGTGTGCATGTGCGTGTGTGTACGTGTGTGCGTGTGTGCATGTATGCATGCATAATTGCATATGTGTGTGTGGGTATAGCATATGTTGTCATTAGGTGTATGGCTACATGTGTTTACTTACAGTCTGCACGTATGGTTCCAGCATGTCAGCTGTCTTTGAGATCAGATCCTTAGCCAGGTTGTACTTGCATTTGTTCTGACTCTAAACACAAAGTGACACCAGACGATGTACAACCAACAGGACTAAAAATTGGTCCAGAGGCAATGAAGCCCTTTTTTATTTTAGTGACTCATACTTACAGATCATTAGGGTTACGATGGAAGTAAAATTGACATGGTTAGATTATATGCTAATGAAGCCTGAAAAACCTGAACCTAAACAAATACTTTTCAATGTATTTGAGCCTGTATCTGTTGGTCACACGATCTTCCAATTTGCAAATATAGAGCTGTATACATATATTTAACTTCTTAAACATGTATATGATCTCATTTGGTATCTCAGTATAAACATAGGACTTCATCATTACACTGAACAGGTCACCATGCACCAACTGAGTTGGGCTTACACAGGAAATACAGATGTGTTATTTGCTTAATTTCAAGTAAATACATTTAATGACCAAAAGCTGCCCCCATATAGGATGCTGGGTTTGCGACTCACCTTCTGTGGTTCAATGATGTTCACCAGGATGACGTCCAGCATCTCCTGTGACACTGCGTCAGCCTCTGTGATCAGTGGACACATGATGTCCAGCATGAAGCTGCTCACCTTCGCTGTGTGCTTCTCGCTGTGACACAAGGACAATCATGTGACACTGACGTCTACACTTCTGTGTCACCATCAGTGACCAAGCATTGCAAATGACCATGTATTAACATTGGTACCGTCAGTGGGAACAGAGTCAGTCAGCTCCTCTCACTGACCCTGTGTCACCAGACGTCACACAGGGTGAGTCAGCTCCTCTCACTGACCCTGTGTCACCAGACGTCACACAGGGTGAGTCAGCTCCTCTCACTGACCCTGTGTCACCAGACGTCACACAGGGTGAGTCAGCTCCTCTCACTGACCCTGTGTCACCAGACGTCACACAGGGTGAGTCAGCTCCTCTCACTGACCCTGTGTCAACAGACGTCACACAGGGTGAGTCAGCTCCTCTCACTGACCCTGTGTCACCAGACGTCACACAGGGTGAGTCAGCTCCTCTCACTGACCCTGTGTCACCAGACGTCACACAGGGTGAGTCAGCTCCTCTCACTGACCCTGTGTCACCAGACGTCACACAGGGTGAGTCAGCTCCTCTCACTGACCCTGTGTCAACAGACGTCACACAGGGTGAGTCAGCTCCTCTCACTGACCCTGTGTCACCAGACGTCACACAGGGTGAGTCAGCTCCTCTCACTGACCCTGTGTCAACAGACGTCACACAGGGTGAGTCAGCTCCTCTCACTGACCCTGTGTCAACAGACGTCACACAGGGTGAGTCAGCTCCTCTCACTGACCCTGTGTCACCAGACGTCACACAGGGTGAGTCAGCTCCTCTCACTGACCCTGTGTCACCAGACGTCACACAGGGTGAGTCAGCTCCTCTCACTAACCCTGTGTCACCAGACATCACACAGGGTGAGTCAGCTCCTCTCACTGCCCCTGTGTCACCAGACATCACACCTGTACTGTAGTGAAATGGAGCAGTGTGCTGACAACATGGAGGGGCGGGACAGGGCGGGTGACAGCAGTGGCAGTGGCTGAAATACTCCATGAAACAACACGAACAAGTGACAAGAAACCTAGCAGCAAGTTCGACAAGACCGAATCATTTATGATTAATGCTAACTATTTACCTCTAAACAAATATTAATGCGCAGCTCAATAAAATGTTTTTTTAGACTTATTATAAATCTTGATCCTGTCATTATGTCGTACTCCAGTTAGTTGGATTTTAATAAGATATTTTAATCAAGGTTACAATGAATACTGCCATCAATGAGAAATGTTTTGCACCATGGTTATGCATCTTAAATGTAACATCACTGTAATAGTTCTGATTGGATGATAGCTATGATCGCAAAGAATACTTCTAATTTTTTTTAATACACGCATGCAATCAGAAAAAAACATTACTGAGGTTTTATTTAACTTAGACATCTAACTAGTTTTTCTATGCTGTGACATCAGGGCTTTATGCAGGATCAAATTATTGCCAGTCTTTTTTTCTTTCATGTTTTGGTGGACACGTGGATGTTCTGAAATGGGCTACAAACACACATTTGACACCATTTACACTCACTCTCGAGGCATAACTAACAATATCTATGGTTTTGGAAGACCTTTTTTTGCTCCTTCATTTTTGTTACCCATCCACAACCCGTCCTCCATATTTCTACCTGTCCATATTCGTTTTTACCCGTCCAAATGATGGGTGGACCGGTCTCTAGATGAAGCTATGTGTGACATAATAATTTATATCAATGGATATTTCATATGCAGCATATATCCGCTGTTGCGCTTACATTTTTCCGGCCGTTAAAACCGTTCCGATTGACGTTTCTGCGCATGCGCGTATCTAGGGGATAAACGTAAGCGCTACCTACGATGATCGTGCTTACATTTTTCCGGCCGTTAAAAACGTTCCGATTGACGTTTCTGCACATGCGCACATC
The DNA here is from genome assembly GCA_964017155.1 of Oasisia sp. SBJ-2009. Taxonomy (NCBI): domain Eukaryota; kingdom Metazoa; phylum Annelida; class Polychaeta; order Sabellida; family Siboglinidae; genus Oasisia; species Oasisia sp. SBJ-2009. The sequence continues at coordinate 35,569,646 of OZ024860.1, forward strand.
TAGAGGCGCGCACGACAGCGCTAGCTAGCTACGATGGTTGATGCTCACAAGTATTTAGGAGTTTGAGCATGATAAGCGTGACAGCGGATAACAAAGCGCTGTCACTGGTTACGATTAATCGTGCTAGGATTTACTGCTACATCTTTAGTAAATAAAAATATAGTAATTATTGCTTCGTATACAAAGCTTTATTGTTTATTTATCCTTAATAGTAATTGGATGGATAAATAAGTAGATGCACCAAGTTTGGCATAACAAAGTTTTGTAATTTGTTGTGTGATAAGTGGCTTAAGGGAGGAGGAAAGTCTAAAACCCGTTTTTTTTTCTTCTTAATTTAGAGGACTGTAACTGGTGGCAGATGGTGAGTTATGCTAAAATACACACTGTACCTTTTTTTTCAGATTTTTAGGGGTACCCAAACCCCCCATATGGTGGCCTTCATGGATTTATATATTCGATTTTTACAGAAATGTTTAAGGCATAAAAAACTGCTCAATTTCAACCAAAAAACACACAGAGTTAGATACACATATACTATAGGCAGTGACAACGTTACATTTTGGATTTATTGTTTATTTTATTTTTTAGAATTTTTTTTTACTACACCCATGTATTTCACACCAGAATTTGTGACGGTACCTTATTGCAATGGCATATTACAACAATACTATGGCAAATATCAAAAAACCGCTCTTGTCACTGCCCACAGAATACCATCATCAAGTAGTGTGTAAAGTTTCAAGTGTATTCATCGAGAAATAGCTGAGACAGCATCCAGTAAAGACAAAACTTTATTGTAAAATTTATAACTGAGAAAACGACATTCAAAGTCAGTACATACTTCATTGAGGCATTTCATGTTTAGCATAGAACATATAAAACTGAAAATCTTCACACAAATAACTAGTTGAACTCTATCAGGTAATATGCAATAGAAACCACATATTTTCAACAGGAATAAAACAAAATGCAAATCTAACAATTACTACACATACACGCGAAAAACGTCACTGTGTAGTTGATGTATATCAATGAATAAGTAAATACGAGGCTGGATGCCATAAAATATTGCTGATGTTAGTCCATAGTGAATGTTATGACACCATGTAAGTTTCCAGCAAAGTAGTTGAAAAATATCAAAACTATTCATGTGAACACTCGGCAAAAGTCAGTGGCTGGAAAAAAGCTTCACGATGCCACTGTAGCCGACACCCATGTCCATGGATGCTGACACCGCCGACCGTACCACGCGCAGTGACAGGTTGGACACAGCAGTGTCTTCACCAGCTCAGTCAGTTTGGAGACCACACAACAACAGTGGAGAGAGTCTCATGACGACTGCCATCCTCTTGGGCAGATTCCTCTGGTTCATTTTCACCGGGCATCGCTGTCTCACGCAGAAGACACTGGTAGTCAAACTTCTTGGCAGTTGCAGAAGTCGACGCTGATGGAACCTATGAAATGTATAAATAATTTATTAGATTTTGTACCGATTTCAAAGCAACAGTATTCATTTTATGTCGGGTGTCACAATTACACAAATAATTTTTGGTTGGTCATTTATGCATGAATTTCTATGGTTTGACATTAGCATGTACACTGTTGTTTAGTCAATTATAAGTGTATCCCAAATCACATTTATTACCAGTTCTATTATTGCTATTATTAGTGAGTCACAATGGCATGTGATAACCTTTGATAGAGGCGTAGCATAAGACCCGAATCACTAACTAAAATGTAACCGGCGTAGGCTGTAGCTGCTACCAATAAAAAATATATAGTAACACGTTAATTATGCAACCAGTGTCATTTGTAATGATAAATACAGTATATAATTTATTGTTGCTGAGTTGAACGTGTTTACAAATCAATACTTAATTATATTTACACATAATAAAACGCTACTATACCTCTGCAGCAGCTGCCATTGTTTACGACAACGCAGAACTTTCACCAACATCGGCTGGTAAACTCCCACTTTCTGACGCTTGTCCCCTCGATGAGCGCGCCAGCTGCAACTGTCAGCGTCTCTGGGCCTTTCCAGTACCATAAAACTCTTTCCCTTTCTTTCTTCTATCTGCCATACTGCTGCTTTTTACGGATAACTTGACAACGAACACGTGAAAACTTTCGGGGCGAATTAGATAAACACTAATGTATGCGGGGCGGAAGTGCGCGGAGAGCCAATCACGGCTTTGAACGGGAGCACGGGACAGTCCTTGTCCAATAAGAAGCCGATTACTACTGGGTTTGTTGGCAGGGGGGCACGCTTGTAGTCATGAATATTCGGATACGGTCGGAAATTTTTAGAAAAGATTACTCCCATGAGACACTGCGAAAGTGACGCTTTCTGACGGTATGCGCCATGCTGGAATTCCCCGGCATGACGACGTATAAATACCGCTCGTAAAAATGTAAACAAAGCGCATTACACGCTTCATAAAAGTAAAATAAAGACTTTGGGATGATGGGGCATGGCACAAAAGTGATGTTTTATGACATAAAATGTTTTATTTCGTAACAACAATGTGTACTAAAGGCAAGTAGAAGAATTTGACTACGCGAATATGTAAACAACTCAAAATCGCAAATTTTCACAAAAATGATGAAATCCAGACTTTCGTCCTCCCTTAAATTTGCATTTAACGCGTACACGGGAGGAAAATAATGACTTATATATTAACAATCTTTATATTATACTGACCAGTTTCCTCTAGTCTAGGTTTAAATAATTACAGACACTACTGAAGTAACATGATATGTATTTGTTACATTTATTAAAATAACATCATGATCAGGAGTAAATGTGAAAAGATAATGTTATTTATGTTCAGTGATGTTTTGTTGAAATGAATCCATACTAATATTTTATTTACTTCGTGAATAAGCCTGTAAGAGTTGTGTGTAAGTGAAACATATTGATATCCTCTATAAATAGCACATCATTTTATTATTTTAATAATGGCCTTTTTAGTATAATATGAACATAACTGGATCCAGTACAATTCTTTGTGGTATAACTCATGTGGCCACCATTACCACTGAACTGGATTGATTAAGCAAACACTGTTGCCTAGTTCATTACTGAAGCACAGTAGACACAAAATCCTCATTCAATAACAAGTTATTGTAAAAAATGTAATAATCCCAAATCCAATCTATCTTGCGTTGCTGTGGATAAATTGATATAAAAAACAACGAATTCTTGGGATAAAAAAATTAAAACATTCCTCTTAAAGCAAAATAATTGTACATAGATCATCTATATAAAATGTTCAAGATCACATAATGACTAAAAATAAACCTATATGCATTATTAAAGTGGATAGATTTAAGGATTCCAAAAAAATTGATTGCCAATTTGTTTTAAAGTGTCTTATGTTATTTATTTTATTTTTAGTTATTACGTGATGTGATCTTGAACATTTTATAATCTGAGACATTATATGAGCAGTGGCGTGCACCACCCGGCAGCAGACATTTGTATTTGAAAGTATTTAAATACTTTTTTTAAGTATTTGTATTTGACATTTAGGAATTGAAAGTATTTGTATTTGTATTTAAATACTTTCCTAAAGTATTTGATATTTCAAATACTTTTCAAATACTTTTTCAAATACTTTGGGTATATATTTGGGTCAGTTCTTTCTTCCACTGTGTTTATGTAAGTTACTGCTATGGTAAATTAGCCAATGTGATATCAGTGACAGTCAGGGACTAAGAACTTAATTACACAGCTTAGCACATTTGTGTGATAGAGGAAGAAGCCTGGCACTGGTTTATCAAGCCCTTTGTTCAGCCAGGTATCCCCAATTAAATAAGCCACAGTGGACTTTGTTCAAACATCACTGAGCCCAGTGTGCAGGGCAGCCTAATTGATACAGATGATAAATGGAGAACCCAATTCAAGTCAGATCTTGTTAAGTAATCCTCAGTGAATGAATGGAAAGCTTGGCTGTGGGTTCTGTCCACATTGCCATGATTGTGTGAAAAGGGTGTGGAGGAATGATTAAAAGGAACATTGCATTCAATTAGCTTGCAGCAGGCCTTTGCACTATCCCATATAAGTACTAACTTCCACCATCCTGGGTGATATAACTGACAATTTTAGAAGTATACACTGGGCAGTAGCCATATAGATACTAGACCACTGAATGTAACCAGACAACTTAGACAATAGCAATAAACTAGATGAACTGCTTGATATATCGTTTTGTTTCTTTTACCTGAAATCCTGAAAATGAAAAGTATTTGAAAAAGTATTTGAAATACTTTTCAAAAGTATTTGTATTTAAATACATTTGCATTTAAAAGTATTTGTATTTGAATCCCTCAAAAGTATTTGTATTTAAATACATTTCAATGTATTTGACCCCATGTCTGCCGGGCAGTAGCCAAGCATGACAATGTCCAGAGAAGGGTACACTCAGCAGCGCTGAAGCATACTTTAAAAGGTGTGTTCAAAAAGGCTAAATTCGAGTTGACTCAGTCAGTGGCAGTGCTGACTCAGGAGCTGAGTCCAAGAGCTGAGTCCAGTTATCAGTAATAAGATTATCGACATCGTCAAACGTTCATCACAAATACTAATAATTATTATATTAAGTAACGTTGTCATTGTCATCGGAATATAACTATTGGGTTGCATTAATTAAGTCGTTTATGTAGAGTAGAAATGATACAGCAACAATAGGAGTGAGCCCTGCATCAGTGCATGGTCGTGTGTGTTTTCAAGATCTTTATTTCAGATTATCATACAGATGTCCACATAAACATTAAAAAATACAAGTGACTAGAAAAATATAAAAGTATTGCACATGGTAAATAGAGAAAAAAACATTGCACAATGGTGCATTCAATCAAAAACTATTATGTATATCCCATTTTATCTGGAATACGATTCTAGTCGTAGTTACCCTTTTTATCCGGAATACGATTCTGGTCGTAGTTTGCACTTGGCACGGCTTCCACGCACTCTGACGTTTTGGAATCCCATTGAAAAAAAGTGAAATCAAAGATGGCGTCGAGTCGCAAAAATCGTTAAATGTTAATGAAGGATAACTCCATTAATTTACTTCATACTGTTGATGACAAGAAGGCAGACAAGTGGATAGATGATATAAGATGGACGGTTATGGTATTTGATGCGATATTTGTCCGTGAAGACATACTTTGAAGCCATCGAAGTGGGGTCGACCGACAACAGCATCCATTTTCGCCCACCTCCGCACCACGCCCTTTTTTTGGCGCCAAACAAAGTTAAGATTATTTCCAACGACGGTAACTACTTCATTAATAAAGTGACGTTGAAATGTTGACCAACGTTGTTACTTTAGAGTACTTCTTTATTAGTTACAAGAAATAAGCCACAAAATTATACATCGTTGACAGAAAATATTTCACAAATTTGCATAATTCCGCTCCGCTGTCAATCGACTGACATGGGGGTATTACAAACATTTTTTACATGAGATTATTATCCAAGATATGTGGACAAGTTGTATACCTTTATTTTCAGCAGAGATTAATGCATAAAATAAACTCAACTTGCTCATTGACATGTTACCTCCTTCTTGGTGAAAATGTCAGGTGAAAAGTAATGACAAACCTCAACACAGGTTTGAAATTATTGGGCATGTTTTGTCATATATGCCACATAAAATATATATGATAAAACTATGAGTTTGTCAATGTGACTTGATAGTTTATTTTATCTACTTTCTAAAGGTATATCACATTTAAAAATTCATTGAGAAATAATAAAGTTATGTCGATTTTAAATGAAGGACTGTAATTTTTTAATGCTGACAGATTGATTTGAGGAAATGATCACGAACTGGCTGCAATTCGTCTATACTAGCTTCAGGATAAAATGGGTTAAACAACATTTTGATCCAATGTCGTCTTATCCTGGATTGCCATTTTATATCAATGTTGATAATTGCAATTACCAACTTATTATAAGAGCATCAAGTCTCCACCTGACGGACTATGGCGATACCAGAACATGAATAACGCGCCCCGTTTACAACGCGGTTCCATTTCGTGGCTCCCGAACGTCGCGGTATAATGAGGCGTGACTGTACATAATAGCTTTTGATTGAATGTACCATTGTGCAATGTTTTTTTCTCTATTTACCATGTCCAATACTTTTATATTTTTCTAGTCACTTGTATTTTTTAATGTTTATGTCATAATATGTGGACATTTGTATGACAATCTGAAATAAAGATATTGAAAACACACACGAGCATGCACTGATGCAGGGCTCACTCCTATTGTTGCTGTATTATTTCTACTCTACATAAACAACTTAATTAATGCAACCCAATAGTTATATTCTAATGCCAATGACAACGTTACTTAATATAATAATTATTAGTATTTGTGATGAACGTTTGACGATGTCGATAATCTTATGGCTTATTACTGATAACTGGACTCAGCTCCTGAGTCAGCACTGCCACTGACTGAGTCGACTCGAATTTAGCCTTTTTGAACACACCTTTTACAGTATGCTTCAGCGCTGCTGAGCGTACCCTTCTCTGGACATTGTCATGCATGGGTACTGCCGGATGGTGCACGCTACTGCTCATATAATGTCTCAGATAATTGTAAAACATCTCGGAAACTACTATCTTTCGCCGGTTAACAAAATGGTTGACACGCGCATGCGCAGAAACGTCAATCGGAACGTTTTTAACGGTGGGCGCCGCGGGGTGGGAAATGTAAACATCCCACATAGCAACTAAGCCAGCATCTGACTCGCGCATGCGCAGAAACGTCAATCGGAACGGATTTAACGCCGGAAAAATGTTAGCGCTACACCGCTAATTAACCAAATTTGAGATTTCAATATTTTATTTCTTCAGCATTTTGGCCATGAGTTATGTGGTGCCTAACATGGCTAATTTTCACATGAAGTGTGAATAATCCAATGTTAACTGCATCATGAATATATACCAATCAGTTAATTAAGAGATTTTCTAAAAAGACTCACTTTATAATACTGAAAAGCAGCTTGAAAAGTTTGCAGAAAATCTCCTGGTTTGATTCCAGTTCCAGGCAGATGTTGAATGACTTCACATACGCAAGATTCTGCAAGACAACAAAACATCTTCAGATAGATAATAAATATCTTCATAGCAAGTAAGAGAAGGGCCTCTATAAAAAATCATTGGGGGAAATACATGATAAGATGACGAATCTTATATTACTAATGCTAGATAACAGGTTTTTTATTTTTATAAAAGCCAAATCCTTGATTCTGGGTGGGATCAATCTCAATTTTATTTTCCATTATCAAGGTATAAAAACAAAATTTGTCTTGTCACAAAATGTGGCTTTCATTCTAAGTACGATTGCTACAATGCCACACAGCTACGTGCACTACGTGGTATGGTGTTCTGCCCAATGGTGATTGGCACAGTGGGAAAGTAGGAAAAGGGTATTTTGTCCAACTGGGAAAACAATTATATTTGCAAATTGATCTACTGTTTATTTTGGTAATTTGGTATCAAACAAACAAAAACAATTATGCTTGGCTTATATTTCCAAGGGATCTGTGAAGCCACCTCGAGACAAGAGCATCTCAAGTAAGTCTTACTGGAATGGAGTTGCTTAGTGATACTTCAAACACAGTTCATCCAACACCTTGTCTTACCTCCAGAAGGTAGAAGTAACGCTTGAATGAAGGTGCTTCAGGCTCACGTAAGCCAGCCAGTTGTTCCGTCAGAAACATAAATATCTCCTACAAAAACAAATAAGTACATTGAAGTCAAATGTATACCAGTGTGTGTCTGTATGTTAGTCTGACAAGTATTTGTAGCCATGCTGGCTGGGAGTGCCATTATTCTGAATTTTGCCCAGACGGTCCCGACTCCCGGTGTCTCAGACGGTCCCGACTCCCGGTGTCTCAGACGGTCCCGACTCCCGGTGTCTCAGACGGTCCCGACTCCCGGTGTCTCAGACGGTCCCGACTCCCGGTGTCTCAGATGGTCCCGACTCCCGGTGTCTCCAACGGTCCCAACTCCCGGTGTCTCAGACGGTCCCGACTCCCGGTGTCTCAGACGGTCCCGACTCCCGGTGTCTCAGACGGTCCAGACTCCCGGTGTCTCAGACGGTCCAGACTCCCGGTGTCTCAGACGGTCCTGACTCCCGGTGTCTCAGACGGTCCCGACTCCCGGTGTCTCAGACGGTCCAGACTCCCGGTGTCTCAGACGGTCCAGACTCCCGGTGTCTCAGACAGTCCAGACTCCCGGTGTCTCAGACGGTCCAGACTCCTGGTGTCTCAGACAGTCCAGACTCCCAGTGTCTCAGAGAGTCCCGACTCCCGGTGTCTCAGACAGTCCCGACTCCCGGTGTCTTAGATGGTCCCGACTCCCGGTGTCTCGGACGGTCCAGACTCCTGGTGCATTAGATGGTCCTGACTCCCAGTGTCTCAGACAGTCCAGACTAGGGATGGGACGATTAATCGCGGTTCACGGTATTCGCGGTTTTAAGGCTCACGGTTCGGTGCACCGTCGTCAGTTTGCGTACCGCGGTTTTTCCCGATTTTGATAAATGGCACACCGTCATCGCTTAATCGGTGTTTCCGTACACGTGAATGACGTGATGTATATGCTGGGAGGATATAATTATAAGGCTGCCAGCCCAGAAACATTTCCTGCGGGTAACAATGCTGTCCCAAAGTTGAGTGATCGCAATTCTCCCATCAGCGTACGCCTCCCGTCACAGGGTTGAGAAACCACTACCGTGTCTACACTCCCTGGTGTGCATTACGCAACCCTGAAACAGCCCTGTCAGCTGCCAGCAGTAGGGCTGTCTCGGGATTGTGCGGTTGATAAAACGACCATGGCGATTTGAATTTTACCCCTGACGAACGACCATCCGATAGGTGGCCAGCACATTTGTTAACCTAAATATCGCAATGAACTCTCATTAAACGCATGACTAACGCGCATAATGCCATAAAAACAATAAATCGCCTGATGATGACCATTCATTTTGGCGATCTTTTACTTTCTGATCGAATTATGAAAACGACATCTAACAGCCGCTAGACTTTCCTCACATATCTTATATATTTATAAACACATACTATGTTATAAAATTAAATCACTTACATTATTGAAACAAATAAAATTCACGAAACAAACTCGCACAAGAACTCGCCGGCAAGACACCATGGCGGACATGGCCACCGTTGATGGTTACGCGTAACTCTGTGATTACTGTAACATCCATATTGTGTATGATTGAAGTTCAGAAACTTGTGTGTGATTAAAGTTTAGAAACTTAGGCTAAGTTTTAGGTTAGTTTAGGATAAAATCGGAATCCAGATTTAGCGACACCGCAATAAAATATCAACCTAACGCCACGATAATCTACGGCCTTCGCGTAACAGTCGCCGGCGATGTCGACTTTAGTTTAGCAAAATTTAGATTTGTGAATTTTATTCGTCACAGCAATTTAAATGATTTAAGTTTATGACCTAGCGTATGTATAGGTAATATGAGTTATTAGAGAGGAAGTTTCGCGGCTGTAGGTCGTTTTCATGATTAGATCAAAGTAAAAGATCGTTTTATGGCGCTGGAAAGAATAACAAAATGGCGACCGCTGTGCGATTACCCAGACGCCGTGAGGTGGCAGCACTTTTTAGCCCCTCAGACCGAATTTGAATGAAATAAATTAACTGAGAATAGTATTTATATCAAATATTATTAAAAAACTATTAAAAATGAGGATACTCTTTATCAGATATTATTAAAAAAACGATTCAAAAGTAAACTTATACTGAAACGTGTCACATAAAATAAACATAATAAATAATGTTGTTGTTGTTAATATGTTGTCTCATTTATTATTTTCTACTTTTTATTTTGTGTATTTTATTACTTAGTAGTTGTTAGCACCCCCTAGTGTTGATGTTAGTCATTGTAAGCGCCCCCTAGTGTTGAATGTTGCAAACCCCTCATGAGAGACCACACCCTTCTTTTAAGACCGCCCCACTCTGATTTAAATGAGGGGTTCCACTGTACTGCACTTAAAATTGTTCATTAAAAATGTTGTGTGATAGGTGGCGTGGTTGTGGAAAGTATCGTGAATATATCGAACCGTGGGGCAAATATCGAAAATCGAACCGAATGTTTAAAATATGTATCGTCCCATCCCTAGTCCAGACTCCCGGTGTCTCAGACGGTCCAGACTCCTGATGTCTCAGATGGTCCCGACTCCCGGTATCTCAGACAGTCCAGACTCCCGGTGTCTCAGACAGTCCAGACTCCTGATGTCTCAGACGGTCCCGACTCCCGGTGTCTCAGATGGTCCCGACTCCCGGTGTCTCAGACGGTCCCGACTCCCGGTGTCTCAGATGGTCCCCACTCCCGGTGTCTCAGACGGTCCAGACTCCCGGTGTCTCAGACAGTCCAGACTACTGATGTCTCAGATGGTCCAGACTCCCGGTATCTCAGACGGTCACGACTCCTGGTGTCTCAGACGGTCCCGACTCCCAGTGTCTCAGACTGTCCAGACTCCCGGTGTCTCAGACGGTCCCGACTCCCGGTGTCTCAGACGGTCCCGACTCCCGGTGTCTCAGACGGTCCAGACTCCCAGTGTCTCAGACGGTCCCGACTCCCGGTGTCTCAGATGGTCACGACTCCTGGTATCTCAGACGGTCCCGACTCCCGGTGTCTCAGACGGTCCCGACTCCCGGTGTCTCAAACGGTCCAGACTCCCGGTGTCTCAGACAGTCCAGACTACTGATGTCTCAGATGGTCCAGACTCCCGGTGCCTCAGATGGTCCAGACTCCCGGTGTCTCAGACTGTCCAGACTCCCGGTGTCTCAGACTGTCCAGACTCCCGGTGTCTCAGACTGTCCAGACTCCCGGTGTCTCAGACGGTCCAGACTCTTGGTGTCTCAGACAGTCCCGACTCCCGGTGTCTCAGACGGTCCAGACTCCCGGTGTCTCAGACGGTCCAGACTACTGATGTCTCAGATGGTCCAGACTCCCGGTGCCTCAGACGGTCCAGACTCCCGGTGCCTCAGACGGTCCAGACTCCCGGTGTCTCAGACTGTCCAGACTCCCGGTGTCTCAGACTGTCCAGACTCCCGGTGTCTCAGACGGTCCCGACTCCCGGTGTCTCAGACGGTCCCGACTCCCGGTGTCTCAGACGGTCACGACTCCTGGTATCTCAGACGGTCACGACTCCCGGTGTCTCAGACGGTCCCGACTCTTGGTGTCTCAGACGGTCCCGACTCCCGGTGTCTCAGACGGTCCCGACTCCCGGTGTCTCAGACGGTCCAGACTCCCGGTGTCTCAGACGGTCCCGACTCCCGGTGTCTCAGACGGTCCCGACTCCCGGTGTCTCAGACGGTCACGACTCCTGGTATCTCAGACGGTCCCGACTCCCGGTGTCTCAGACGGTCCCGACTCCTGGTGTCTCTGACGGTCCCGACTCCTGGTGTCTCAGACGGTCCCGACTACTGGTGTCTCAGGCGGCCCCGAATCCTGGTGTCTCAGACGGTCCCGACTCCTGGTGTCTCAGACGGTCCAGACTCCCGGTGTCTCAGACGGTCTCGACTCCTGGTGTCTCTGACGGTCCCGACTCCTGGTGTCTCAGACGGTCCCGACTCCTGGTGTCTCAGACGGTCCCGACTCCTGGTGTCTCAGACGGTCCCGGATGGGATGTTGGGGCACTAGACCAGGTCATATATGCTGGTCTGGTGTGGTGTGCGTGAGTGTGTGGTGTGCGTGTGTGGTGTGCGTGTGGTGTGCGTGTGGTGTGCGTGTGGCGTGCGTGGCTGCCTACCTTCAGTTGATGACCATCCTTGTATGGAGCGTCCGGGGCAAAGATGCGGAAGATGTCGGCAATACAGCAGGCTATCAGCAGACGCACATCTTTGCTCGAGTGGTCCAGGAAGAACTCGGAAGCAATGTGAAGTGTCAGCTGTTTGTACTGACTGTTCTCATCCTGCCCCATCTCTTGGAACGCCCTTGCCAGCAACTACAACCCCGCATGTTTAGTGTTGTTTTCACTCAATGACACCTTTATGCAGGATTTAGTTGTTGCCAGTCCAAAAATTTTTGGTACACATCTTCATGTTAATTCTCATACGTACAAGTTTTACATGTCAGTCGAGATGATATTGTGTACTATGATGTGAAGTAAATATATAAACACATGTGACACATTTTAGAAGCGTAATTGTCAATAAAAATGATTTGATTTTTTAAGGCTGCTTTTGGCAAATGAATTTTAGCTAAGGTCTTGTTTTTATTCATTTAAAATCAAGCCCAGAAAATAATTTTTCCCTGAACTTAAAATTGCTCAACAACTCATACCTTCAATCTTTTGAGGAGTTCATCTGTGGACAGCCCCTCATGTAACTCCTTACACCCAGGTGGGTATGTTGTCTTGTGACTTTTCTCCGTAGCTTTTGGCATCTTGACATTAGACTGTAAACAAGCAATAACTTGGCTGTAGTAGGGCAACTTCACAATGTATGATTTACCCCGAAATACGATCAAACAAATTTTGTCATCAGTTATGTCATTGCCTTGATATTTGACCTTGATAAATCGATCATTACTGAGCCTAGGTCGGATGTACATGGTTCAGTTAGTTTATTGGCCATTTGGAATTAGTGGGATTAAGTAGTTTTTAGCTAGAGTGCACAGTAGAGAACTTAAAACATTATAAAATGTATGAACAATCAAATTGCTAACAAACTGGGGAATGGTGGTCACATGGTAGCGCACCGGACTATTAATCGAGGGGATAGTCGTTTCAAAACTTAGGCAATTTCGTTCACCCCACATTTGCCTGTGTCTCTCGGAAGACACTAAAAGCCGGTGGTCCCTTCTATGTGGTGTCTATGCCTGGGGAAGTAAAAGATCCCACGCAGGGGGTAAATGTGTAACCTGTAGTGGACTCACTAATTCTAGAGAAGCACAACTCCTGCATTAGCCCAAGTCTGGGCTGTTTGGAGGAAACTACCTGAGTCTCAACAATTAAAATGAGTTAACTATTCACATTAATTAATCACATTAGAAAGTTTAGTGTAAACGATTAGCTACTAGCCGACTTATCCAGTAATGCAGCAATAGAAAAAAGGCTGTCACATGTGCTAAAGCACTTGAAAATGTTGATCCCTGAGTTCCCATCCCCACCGTTCTAGATAAATATGCTTGTAGTGAAATCAAGTACAGAGCTTCTCCACAATCTCGCTTCTGGAAAAAAAGGCAGTCTCAAGCATTAAAACGTTTGACAATTGCATTATGTTGTCTCAGTGTCCTAAAAATAAATTGTGCTCTCACATTATGTAGGCACTTCAAAAAAAAATTTAATATCATCATAGGATGTTGAAAATAGGCTCAAATGAAAGGTAATAAGTTACAGATCACATAACTTTAAATTTTATTACGATATCGTTATTAGATCTGAAGTTATTGCAAATTAAAGACGGAAAAATTGCGCAAAATTTGTGTACCTCTTATAATGGTAAAAGGAGCTAATTTTTGTGTTTTCTATTGATAAATATTTGAATAAAAGTGACTTTAAAATGGCATAACTTTGTTATTTATATGACTATTAAAATACTTTTTGCAGTGTTTTGAAATGCATTGAATGGAGTAATAAATTAGCTATGTTGATTTTTTTGCACTAATTCATTCAGTTAATTAGTTAATATTAGTTAAGTAGTATACAGTAGTAACAGACCAACACATTCTAATCAAGACCAGCAGAGTCCATAAATATGAAGATATTTATACATATTATGCAGTGTGCGCAACCACATTGATATTTTATGAGAATAAATATATGTTAACTAGTCATGTAATAATAAATAAATTAATTAATTAGTTAATAGGCGATAATTAGCAGGCCACCTCGACAGACAGAAACCTTGTGGTAAAATACCACAATATCCATGAATATGTTTATATTATATAAACATGAAATCTGTAGAACCATCTTACTATAAATTAGAGTTATGTAATATTAATAATAAACTAATTAATAAATCAATATATAATTAGTAGCGGTGCTTTGTATAGATGTACACACGAATAAAAGGCCGTAATGTCCATAGTTATTAAGACATTCCCACATTAATTACAGAAGTAAATACACATTAGCCAGTAATTTCACATTAACACTAACTTAATTAATAAGTTAATATTGGTTAATGTTAGCATGCTAACTCGACTAATGGCTAGGTTTTGATGAAAGCCCGCAGTAAATAATTATGAATTAAATATAATTTATGCAATGTTTAGAACCACATGAAACATCATGATCAACCATCAATAAATATATGTCATTATAGCATAAATAATAAATTTATTAATAATTAACTAAATAACAAACACAACAGATCAATACATGACTATGAAGCACAGTTGTCATACTTCACTTGTTTATGGGTGACCGTGATGTTACAGGTTGGACAAATGCTGCAGGCTCAGTAATAGCCAGTAATAAATTCATAATATTCTGCATTTAAACATGAACTTGATGAAGTAATGTATATAAACTGTTCACAGTGTTTCATCACCGACTCCGACATCTCGTGTCAAATGCAAGACCGCTTTCTGTGATACCCTCCACAGGGATAAAGTCCGAGATGAAGAAGCTGCTCACATTACTCCGCCTCACTATGTTCAGTGTAGATATGTGTATTATGTGTCACATTCAGCGAGACAAATTGTCTAATAAATTATAAATTAGTGTAAGCAGATGATGACTGTGATATATTGATGCCTTTATAGGATCTGTATCTTCTAATCTATCTAACTAATGTTGTGTTCTTGTCTATTAACTCTTTACTGCGCAGACCGTCCAAAACCGCCCAACCCCTCGTACGCGCAGACCGTCCAAAACCGCCCAGTAAAATCACAGTTCGTGGGCCTTTCGTTTACCGCGATCAGATCCCTCTTTTACTTTAACCAGCCAGCTGAAACTGCTGACCTAAGCTCTATGTAGGTCACGGAAACATGTGCTGTCGCCATCTTGTGAAAAATTATTTTTCGTTTGCGAATTAAGTGAGTTTATTTGGAAGGATGTTGAAGTGTGTTCGTCTAGTTGACCTCCGACATCGTGCGGCATTTGGCGGATATTACTGAAATCAATTCTCGACGATTTCGAGTCGGATTTCGATGTTTGCAACGTGAATAATGTCGACAGCGATCACGGAGACCCTGTTATTGTCCATCTACGTTGTCTGTGCGACTTTTCGTTGTTGAGATACAAAGAAGATGACCCGTCGGCGGCATGTTCGTTTCGCCGATTTGCAGCCATTTTGTTGATCGGATCACCGTCCGTACTTCGTTTGGTTTATTTAATTTATAGTATTTGATTAATATGCACTATGCTCACATTGCTTCTGATAAGGGAGCATCTACTTGTGAAAGGAGTGTGCTATCTTTCGTTATTCGAGTGTTGATTTTACATACGAAAAGAACATTGCATTCGGCAACATGATCGGTAAACGATAGCCATTTTGTAAATTATGGGATGATTTTTGTCTTCTGACGCGTTGGCGTTGTTTACAAAAGCAATTATAATTTGAAAACTAACCGTCAAAAATTTATAAATGTTTTACTAGGATAAAACTAACACACATGGCTACATTAGTTCCACAGGATCACTGTTATGTGTTCTAATATTTTTTCAATATTTAGCATGATGTAGTTGCTTATTTATTTGTTCATTATAATTGTTGAAGTTTGCTTCAAGATCTGAAATGTAATTGATTGCAACACATAAATTTTAATAACACATTTTATTCACACAATCATTCCATGTACAGTGCAATTAATTTCATATATTTTCGTGCATCGGTTGTCGAGTTATTCGAATTTTAATGCAAGCAACATGCAGGATAATTCACAGAAAGTTGCCATCTTAAAATTGTCTGCCCACAGCAGGGTGTAAAATAAGAAGGTGGTCTACCCAGTAAAGAGTTAAGACTGTAGTGTACATGTCACGTTCACAGGGCCTGTATCTTCAGACAGTGTAGATATGTTGCTGTGTCATCTTCAGTCAAACGAAGCTTGTAATTATGCATACTCATGTGTGATTTTTTCAGGTGCGAGATTTCTGAAATAAAACAATTCAAAGTGCATGCAATAACTACAATAAATCATCAGGCACATCATGTCAGTATTATTGTATATTCATGCCAAGCAACTTTATCTTATTAACATAGTGGACCTGTAACAATATAAATAACACAGAAATAAATATTAAAGTAAATGGTAGTCAACATTGATAATACATAGCAATACTTAATTAGGCCTATTTCCATCAATAAAACTGAGAATGACAGATCGGTCAAATGTCATGATTTTTTAATGGCGGAAACCTATATTTCGCATCGAAGCACGCCACAAATTTATTCACCACTAACTAACATAAATCCCTTAGATTAGGTTAAACACAAAATATGTTCACATAAACATATATATATATATATATATATATATATATATATATATATATATATATATATAGACCATAAACCAATAATTTGGTAACACGCACACGATTCTATCGAGACGATACATGTCACGTGACACAACACCTACGCTAACCGGGTTATAATGGCGTCAATGCCGGCAAAACTTCAAAATTTTTGAATGGCTCAAAACCACATGGTACGCCCGCGCAAGCAAAAGCTTTCTTCACAACAATTAAAATAAACCTTATAAATTACCTTTATTACAAAATATTTTCTGTTAGACACACCTAAACTGCTTAATCAAACTTGTTTTTGGTGACACACACGCAATTTCATCGAGACACAAGCCATTGCAACGGTAAAACTTCACGCTGTTTGAATGGC
This sequence comes from Oasisia sp. SBJ-2009, assembly GCA_964017155.1. NCBI lineage: Eukaryota > Metazoa > Annelida > Polychaeta > Sabellida > Siboglinidae > Oasisia > Oasisia sp. SBJ-2009. The sequence continues at coordinate 35,586,493 of OZ024860.1, forward strand.
TCAAAACCGCATGGTGCGCCCGATCACGGCAAAGATATTTCAGGACGAACTAATAAAAATCCAATAGATTACATAAACCACTAGTAGTAAACCACTAGAGTAATCTATATTTTGTAAATTCACTAATGAAACACAGCTACGTCATCATATCGATGAAATCTAGCTTAATTTTTGTCAAATTTTAAAAATAAAACACCGCAAATAAAGTTAAACTTACCTCGAAGATGGAGTCACCAGTCGATGACGTCAATCATAAAAAAATACGCGCGAATCAGAGAGTTAAAACAAAACGGTACCAAGGTCCAAGTAAACGAATCGACGCCTGCCGGTACGCGGCGTTGCGCGCACGCGAAATCACCGCCGCAGCAGATTTCGTTTGAAGTGCTTACATTATGGTGCAATTTTAACGTGTGGCATATTCCAGGCATAGCCCTTTGGGTATATTCGACTTCACGCATCACATAACTTCATGCCCAACTATGAACATAGTTATAACTAACTTTGGACATAGCTATGACCAAATTTGGACATAACCATGACAGACATCAGACTTACATAACATCAACAGAACCCTGCCGAATGCGGGAAACAACTAGAACATGACACTTTGTTTGTTAGGAGTGAAGTGAATTATAACAATTGTTCAGCTTCTCAACTAATCAAACTTATAGGGCCTATTAAATAATGTTACAATAGGTTGTCATCCTTACGATTAGTTGTTCGGTACCAGGTTAGAGGCAGATTAACAGACTAACAGCCTGGCTAACCAATTCCAGCACCCAACTTCAAATCGAAGTCTGAAGGAGTCGGTGACAATGTGTTAACACGTAATCCAAAAACCAAAGAATTAGAACAGTTGTTTGCATATATTATTACTAATGCATTAAGTGGATGTGATCAGCAATCAGCTGAGCTGCATTATGCAATCAGGTAGTGAGGAACTGTGAGTAAATGTATGTGAATGATCAAGTTGTTTTCAATCGGCCATTTTGAATAGTAACAAACCCCGTCAGCATCTCACCTTTTGCGAGATCGGCTTCAAAATATAGTTGCAGTGGCAATTTTGTCAAATAATCGTTCTTACTAGGTTATTCTCCAAAACAAACTGCTAACAACTGTCTTATTGTCGTTGTGTAATTACACCCCCGTATACAACAAAGGGAAGTTCAAAAGAAACGGCGCGAAATGATGCGCGCACAAGCCATGCTCTGTTTGTATTGACCAACATGATTGGTCAATTTGTCAACCAGGCCATTGGTACGCGTTATAGGCGACAGCACTTATTGCGGTCACTAAACGTATTCAACTAAGAGTACTGTTAACATTAATGTTGGGGTGTGCTGAGCAGATACATGCAAATTATATTATCATATACAGATTGACCATGTAGTGTCAAATAATGAATTAGGGGGTTCAATGCGATGCGCAGAAAATATGCGTATAAAGTTGGGCTATGCTGCAGTATATTGGAATGCCTCGCTTCACTCGACGGCATGTTACACTACACGCATCGAATTAGCTACGTACACTATAGCGCAAGAACAAGCCCAACAAGCGAAGATCATTAATGTTGATGTTTCACATTTATGTTACAGCAAATTATATCTTGACTGCACAAGAAAAGGCGCTCCTGCGAATCCAAGCTTGTATTCACTGTCCACGAGATTGCCAACCAGCTTACTGCGCGTCACGAAGTAGACATAATTTGGCTTGATTTCAGCCAGGCGTTTGACAAGGTGCCATGGGCGTCCGCAGGGAGGGGCAAGGGGGGCATCTGCCCCCCCCCCCTGAAAAATCAAAAAATTCATAGAAAATACAAAATGAATAAAATAACATTAACATGTCTCAACAGTTCATTCAGTTAGAGCAGGTTATTACACTTGGAACAGGAATTGGAGCCGTCGAGGATCTCTTCCGAAATTGTCAATGACCCTGTTGAGCCCTGTTCATTAACTCGGTCTTCTGGCTGTTCACTTTGTCGCGGTGGACACTTAGCATGCAGAGGCCGGACAGACGTGTATCACTTATCGTTGATCTTAACCAGGTCTTCACCCTGCGCAGTGTGTTGAAGGACCTTTCCACTGTACATGATGTTGCAGGCAGAGTCAGTGCGATGAGGATAGCCTTGCGCACAGCAGAGAACAGAGTGGTCTGCTTCACCAGCTCGATCATACCCAGAGAGTTGTCATCCAGTGGCTTAATTATGCTTCTCTACGTCATACCACGCTAGAGCTTCTTCTACAAGGTTGTCAATGCCATACATTTCCTTGACAGATGAAACGATGTGCTTGAATTCATCTCTTTCTGTTTGCTGCATTTCTCTCGGATGTAGTGCGAAAATGTGAAATTATGGCGTGTTACTTTCACTAAAACGACTTTCCAGAAGAGACTGGATCAAGGAATCCACGTACGGGACATAGATGGTGCGGCGTTAGTACTCCTCGATGGACCCTCCCACATTCGGGCGGAGAACACACGATCTGCACCATCCCGGTAAGCTCGGAAAGCCTTCATCAACAGGTCGATGTGATCTCGGACTCCCATCATCTCCATGTCGACTGCCTGTAGCTGTTGGGTCACTGGCTCCAACATCGCTGAGTACTTCGCAATGATCTTCAGACAGATGAGGAACATTGTGGTTCCTGCAGCACACCTCAGCTGCATGATGCGCCGTCTGACGTGTACTCTGTGCCTCATGCTGGTTTGCCTCCAGCTGCTCAAGTTGTGCATAGATATCACAACAGTTCTCTGAAAAGATGCGGATGCTTTTGTACTTTGCGCTCCATCTGGTTTCACACAACAAAGGTATATTTGGAACCAGTCTCCTGCGCTTGGGACTGTCACGGGAGAATTTAATGATAGATTTCACAGTTCCAATCGTATTCCTCACATCTGCGACATAATTCAGATCATGACCCAACACATTCAATCGATGTGAAGAGCAGTGCACGAAAACAGCTTTGGGATAGGTGTTCCTGATAAGGGCCTGTACACCATTGTCTTTTCCTGCCATATAAAATCTTCTTTTCATAATTCGATGATAAATTTGCGCAGAATCGGACCGATTGCGTCTCAACCATTGCACGATAACCTAACATGGTCGACCAATACACGCATACAGCAATAACAGCAATGGAAGCAGATTGAGTTCTTGGTTTCTGCGCCGAAACGTCAACGCCTACTCAACCAAAGTCAAGGCCATTTCCTACACCACCCTTGGAACAGCCCGTTATGGAACATGCCTCTCCTGCGCGGTAACCCCACATCCAGAAAGACACCAGCCACGTGGGGAGAGCGCAGTGACGATCAGTCAGACTCTGCTGCGGCGACTAACAGAACACCAGGATGTGTGGATAATATGCTAATTTAAGTTTCGTAGACTTTCTATACATTCGATAATGGAAGTAACTTAATTGTGTTTTGTCTTGGTATAATTTTAGTTTATAATGCTTGTAGGTTTGTATTGTATAACCTATCATGAAGTAGTGATTACAACGTCCTTTGATGTGTAGAAACATAAGTAGTATGGTATCCGCCTAAAAAGGTATATCCTGTTCACGCGCTAATTATAAGCAAACAATTGAAGGTGTCCCCCGTGCCGATTCGTGTGGCTGATGTCGTACACTGCGGCACCTGGGGGAGATATCGGGGCCGGGACACTCCATCGACTGTACACCTACCACAGACTGCGGTCACAGCGCCAGTAGGAACACGTACTATTGTTAAAAAAAATCGGCCATGATTTCAACAAATCGAAAGGATTAATTAAGCGGACGCATGTGCGCTCAATAAGCCGCCCAATGAATTCGCCTATATGTGATGACCGCCTCATTTCAGCCAATGTGTTTTATTTTCAATTGCGAAGTACAAAGTATATATATTTACTTATGTAAATATATTACTCTAATATATATATATATATATATATATATATATACCCGCATATGCATATACACATGCATACATGAACATAGTATATACACATACATTTGTATTGTTTTTATTTATACTGTTTTACTACAGTATACTTCATTAATTTACCATGATGGATATCGCATCTTTTATGGTTCACTATTGTACTGAAACGTGTCGTCTTGACCTGACTTATGAGTAGTAGGATTGTCCGACTCATCTCGCATTCATTTGGTATCTGATTCGACACCAGAAGTACTGAACAAATCACTTTATTATGATTACATACGGAGAGAGGGATAACAGTGATCGACCTCGAGTCTCGTCATCCTCCAAGGCATGATCTCATAACTGCATATGTCGTTCTATGCATTTGCATTGGCATACCATCACATCCCTCTTCCTTCAAAACTTAAAGACAAAATAACTAACTTACTAATGTCCGTATGTAAGAAAAATCAGATCATTATTCTAACTATTAACCATATTGTTCGTGTAACTAGAACACAATTACAGGTTCAATCGTTGTGGGCGTTTCACTCGTCTTCCGGAGCTAGTGTATTGTTCCGGTTGTGGAAGCTGGAAACGGACTGACTTCTTCTGGGGTAACACGGAGTTACACGGAGGTGGTACGACTTGCATATCGTCTCTTCGCGTCAAGTCGTCTGTATCGTCCACATTGTCTTGTTGGAACGTATGTCGTTCAGTCGTCTCACGGAGGTGACGACGGTTACGCCTAAGGACATTGCCTGTCGGAGTCAAGACGTTGTACGACCGCGGCTGTACATCAGTTGATATCACCTTGGCATGCTGCCAGGTGTCTGTCTGAGTGTCTCTCACGCGAACGTCCTGTCCGGGTATTATCGGTGCAAGTGGTTGCATAGCTCGCTTATCGTGGTTAAGACGTTGGATTTCTTGCCTCTCGGCGAGACGAAGTCTGATTTCGTCTCTCAACCAGTGTTCATTTCTGATGATCACGGGGAGGTTCGACTTGTACTTGCGGACATTTAGCATATCTGCTGGTGACGGTAAGTGGCTGTCGATTGGTGTGGATCTCAACGCGAGCAGTGCTTTCTGCGGGTTGGATCTCGACATCGCTGCCTTCTTCAGGGTAAACTTCACCGTCTGAACTTGACGTTCGATGAATCCATTCGATTGTGGGAAGTGTGGGCTGGACGTTACATGGTCAAAGCACCACTCGGCGGCGAAGTTTCGAAAAGCCTGACTACCATAGTGTCCACCGTTGTCGCTCACAACCTTGCTTGGCGATCCATTATCCGCAAACACCTCACTCATCTTCGATATGATGCGGTCACTCGTCACCTTCCCCTCGATGCGGTAGACAAAAGGGAATTTCGAGTGGTAGTCACAGATGAGTAGATACGTGTCCTCTCGTCTGGCAAACAGGTCTGTGCCGACGATCTGCCACGGATGTGTCGGTAACTCATGCTGCATCAGCGGCTCGTGCGCCTGACGTTTCTGTAACCGTTGACCCGCGTCGCACTTCCTCACGATGTCGTCGATGTCCTTGTTGATCGACTTCCAGTAGACACAGGACCTCGCTCGCAGCCGGGTCTTCTCTATGCCCTGGTGAGCCTCGTGCAGTTTGCTCAACACTTCCGCCTGTAGACTTAGGGGAATCACCAGACCGTCCTCAACTGCCAACTCGTCTCGGCATGACCAGTAGGGTGGCAACGGTGCAGCTAGGTGGCGTTGGCTATCTGGCCATCCATCCACGATGATGGCTCTCAGCGCACACAGTTCATCGTCGGCCTGTGTCGCCTTTCTAATCGACTGTAGTTTCTGCGTTGAAAACTGTACGAATGACACTTGTATGTCAAGGTCGATCTGCGTCGACTCGCTACTCGGTTGTCTTGACATGGCGTCGGCCAGCATCATCTGCTTTCCTGGCTTGTAGCGTAACACAAAGTCATACGGTTGTAATCGCAGGAACATTCTCTGTAATCTCTGCGGTGCTGATGCAAGGTTCTTCAAGTTGATCATCTCGAGAGATTTGTGGTCCGACTCGAGAACGAACGATTTTCCGTAGACATACATGTGAAACCTCTCGCAGCCGAAGACGACTGCGAGCATCTCACGTTCAATGTTGGCGTATCGCTGTTCGCAATCACCAAGGGACTTGCTGGCAAACGCGATGGGCTTCCCGTGTTGAATGAGAACAGCGCCGAGTCCTCGGCTGGAGGCGTCGACCTGGATGACACTCTCAGCCTGTGGGTCGAAGTACGCAAGGGTCATTTCACGACAGATGAGAGACTTCGTCGCTTCAAACACTGCGTTGTGAGAGTCCGTCCAGATGAACTCGGCGTCCTTCTTCACTAGATCATGCAGGGTTGCGGTTTGCTGCGACATGTTTGGAATGAATGGCGACATGTACGTGGCTATGCCCAGACATTCCTGAAGTTGTGCGACGTTTTGTGGTTCTTTCATTCGCTGGATGTCCGCGTCTCTGCCTGGGTCTTGACGTACGCCGTCTGCGCTGAATTCCAACCCGAAGAACTTCACGTTCGACTGTTTGATGTCGCATTTATCAATGTTGAACACCAGCCCATGCTGCAGTGCTACTCTCATCAGGTTGTGCAGATGTTTGTCGTGTTCGGCTTCTGTCTTCCCGAACACACCCACGTCGTCAGCAATACTTATCGTTCCTGGACACTTCTCAAGGATGCAGTCCATCCTCTCATCGAACACGCCTTGGCTGAGGTTCAGGCCAAACGGTAGTCTTCTGAAACAATACCGGCCGAAGGGACTGTTGAACGTGGTCAGACGCTTAGATTCGTCGTCTAACTGCACGGACCAGTATCCGTGACGTGCGTCTAGCTTGGAGAAGATCAGTGACCCAGCAAGCTTGTGGGTAATTTCCTCCAAGGTCGGTGTTGGGTAGTGCGGACGCTTGATAGCTGTGTTCAAGTCTTTGGGATCCAAGCAGATGCGCAACTTTCCGTTCGACTTCCTGCTGTATACGATGCTAGATACCCAATCTGTAGGCTCCTCGACCGTCTCGATCACCCCGAGTTCTACCATCTGGTTGATTTCATTCCTCACATCATCTTTGATGTGGATCGGACATCGTCTGGGCGCATGTACGACTGGGGTCACAGTCTAGTGTGATGTGGAACGTTTCGCGGAACTTGCCGATGCCCTTAAAACAATCTGGATACAGCCGCTGGAGATCTTCCTTCGAGTTCAACGGCGGTGAATGTTCGCTGACTGCACAGTTCAAGGTCACCAAGTTGAGCTTGCGGCAGGAAGGTAGTCCCAAGATCACTGGACCTGGCGTATCAGCAACAAAGAACTCTGCTTCGTGTGTGGTTGTCTCATGCACACACTTCAGTCGCGTAATACCGTACTGCCGGATCAATTGTCCGTTGTAGGCAGTTAGGATCGTGTCTCGATGCTCAAGGCTGCCTCGCACAGGTATTCCTTCTGTGTCGATGTTTGACGGGTGCGTGCGCTGGAACGTTCTCAGCGGCATTACGTTACCCTGCGCACCTGTGTCGACCTTGACACAAAGTGTCGCTGGGGTGTCAGGCCTGTCTATCAGCGTGATCCTCAGAGTCGCATATACTTCGTCCCTCTCGACGGCGTTGATGTTGACGGTATTAAAAGCAAACAGCTCGAAGTTGTCGCTGAGCTGTCCAAATCTGGCGTTCTGACTGATGGAGTGGACACCACCTCGTTGGCGTTCATCTCGGTTGGTCCTTCGTCTTGACCTAGCTTGGGATCTTGGTCGCCCAGAAGAGTTTGGTCTTCCTCCGGTGCCAGACGTCGAACCTGTAGCCTGGTGCCAATTATTTGGTTTACCACATGCATTACACTTACTGCCCTCTGCTGGACATCGATCTGTGGGCGCATGATGACGTCCACATTTTGCGCACGTAGGTACGTCCACTTCTCCGCGACCGGCTGACGTGACTGATGCTGCTAGCGTCTCTTGAAAACGGCTGCATATTAGCCGGTGTTGCCTCATGCGTCCTAGCAACGTCCATCGCCGCGTCAAGTGTTAGTGTCTCATCACGGCATAATAGCTTTTCCTACACTTTCCCGTGCCGGACACTCACTACTAACTGTTCGATCAACCTCTCCTCGGTTTCTGTAGCATCACGGAACTTGCATTTACGCGCCTGCATCTTGCAGCGTGTCATGAACTCGTCAACTCTCTCAGAGCTCAACTGCCTGAATTTTTGTAGATGAAAACGTCTCAGCCTGTAATTATACTTGGGTTCTATCAGAGCCTGGAATTTAGCCCAAATGACCTCAACGTCTTTCTTCTCAATTTCACTGAGGTCCCAAGTGTTGTACATTCGCAGACCCTCCTGTCCTACCCATAGCAGGATGTAGGTCACTCGTTCACTCTGCCCATTTTCAGCAAATGGCCCACTGAAAATTAGTTCACAGTATTGACGGAATGAACGAAACTCAATAGGTAGAGCAGTGGCTAACCAGTTCATGCGGGGCGGCTCTATTCCTGACAGTTCACCCATATCTGCCTATTAATGGCAATGTCTATCACTTACACAGTGAGAACAAATCGGAACTGGCCAGCGTCGACGGCGCCGCGTGCGTGTTGACCTATTTACGAAACTCGAAAGCGCCGGATTCAACCGTAGCTGCCACCATGAAACGTGTCGTCTTGACCTGACATATGAATAGTCGGATTGTCCGACTCATCTCGCATTCATACGTATCTGATTCGACACCAGAAGTACTGAACAAATCACTTTATTATGATTACATGCGGAGAGAGGGATAACAGTGATCGACCTCGAGTCTCGTCATCCTCCAAGGCATGATCTCATAACTGCATATGTCGTTCTATGCATTTGCATTAGCATACCATCACAGTACTACAATGAATATGACACTTTACTATGATTTACCATGGAGAAAGTGCATGGTAAAGAATATAATGTACATAATTTTGGTTTACTATAATTTCCCATAATAAATTAACTGTACTACATTTTGACACATACACATGGTGGTATGACTGTGTGTGCGTGTGCGTGTGCGTGTGCGTGTGCGTGTGCGTGTGCGTGTGCGTGTGCGTGTGCGTGTGCGTGTGCGTGTGCGTGTGCGTGTGCGTGTGCGTGTGCGTGTGCGTGTGCGTGTGCGTGTGCGTGTGCGTGTGCGTGTGCGTGTGCGTGTGCGTGTGCGTGTGCGTGTGCGTGTGCGTGTGCGTGTGCGTGTGCGTGTGCGTGTGCGTGTGCGTGTGCGTGTGCGTGTGCGTGTGCGTGTGCGTGTGCGTGTGCGTGTGCGTGTGCGTGTGCGTGTGCGTGTGCGTGTGCGTGTGCGTGTGCGTGTGCGTGTGCGTGTGCGTGTGCGTGTGCGTGTGCGTGTGCGTGTGCGTGTGCGTGTGCGTGTGCGTGTGCGTGTGCGTGTGCGTGTGCGTGTGCGTGTGCGTGTGCGTGTGCGTGTGCGTGTGCGTGTGCGTGTGCGTGTGCGTGTGCGTGTGCGTGTGCGTGTGCGTGTGCGTGTGCGTGTGCGTGTGCGTGTGCGTGTGCGTGTGCGTGTGCGTGTGCGTGTGCGTGTGCGTGTGCGTGTGCGTGTGCGTGAATGAGTGTGTGTGTACGTGTATATGTATGTATGTATATATATGTATCAACTATGTATGTATGTATGAATGTATGTATCTATATGAATGTATATATATATATGTATATATGTATATATGTATATATGTATATATGTATATATGTACATATGTACATATGTACATGTGTACATGTATGTATGTATGTATGTATGTATGTATGTATATGTATATGTATATGTATATGTATATGTATATGTATATGTATGTATGTATGTATGTATGTATGTATGTATGTATGTATGTATGTATGTATGTATATGTATTTATGTATGTATATATATATATGTATATATATATTATATATATATATATATATATATATATATATATATATATATATATATATATATATATATATATATATATATATATATATATATGATGCATAACAAAAACTAGTTATACATGTACGACGTACATGTATACGTACGCACGCTCATACACACATATGCATAATTGTATTATTATGGTCCTGTCCAAAGAATAGTCAGAATGTATATAAACCATTACCCATGTAGATTAAACAATATTAAATTATATCATATGAATTTCAGACATACAATGAAGTTACACGAAAGCACCTTCAGGGTAGTCATGAGTGCCAGTCTTCAGATTAGCGACAGTAAAAAAATGGCAAACGGCCACTGGAGTTTATGTACTGTTTGTGGCCATTTGTAACAAGTTTGTGGAAGCATAGCGTACTCAAAAAGCTAATTTAATTAGCTTTTTAAAATGTAAAGAATGACAATTTACACTGCTAAAGTTGAACACGGTAAATATGAAGAAACAGTGTATCATTAGCGATGCGTCATCAGTTTTAACCCTGACCAGCTGACAGCGACATCGCACTGCCACTGGCGCTGTCGTGTGTCGTCTTACACAATTTAGGTGCCACTCGACACCATGAATACCACGCATGATGACCAGGCACAAGCTGCCAACATAGACGCACAATCTTTTCAAAGTGAACAAGCATTTCAGCATTTGAAAAAAGTGTTTGAAGGAAAAGTTGAAGCTGATGTTATTCAGCACGTCTTGTCAGAAACACAGTGGAAAGGTAAGAAACAAACTACAAACTTAACCAAGTGAAAGTCAACAATACAATCTGAACGATAATCCCATATTTATTAGGTTCTTTATACTTATTATTAAGGTTCTATGTGTCATACACTCTCATTTTATTTTCATTAGTTAAAACAGTTACTTTTATCATAAACTGCAAAAATAGGTTAATAGGTGATAATTTCAGTCGAGATAATTTCTTATTCAGGAACTCCGTTAGCCTGGCTTAGCATTGTCACCATTGAACTGAGCATGTGGTGTGATGGATGCTTGTGGTAGAGGTTTAGTTGCTTGCAGACACTATGTCAATCCTTCATCTTTGTCGCCAGTTAGGATACAAAAAGATTGCATGTCCATTAAAATGATTTATCCTCCATCCATGCAAACCCAGGCTGTTTGCCATGGGGAAAAAAACCTGGCAGATCCCCTAGTCTAGATGCGAACTGTAGAAGTGCAAATACATGCCCCAATTTCAAATGGATAAACAATTCCTGGGAATCCCAGTATGTGTTACTTAGTGTTAGCCCAGTTGCAAGAACAGCTGTTTTGTGGTTCCGTGTATTCAAATATTTGATTCCACTTTCCAAACATTGCTTGTAACATGAGGTATGTGTGGCTGAAATAAACAACAATTATCATATGATTGGAGGTCAACCACACTCCTGGTGGATGGTTTTATTGGCTGAGCTTATAAATTTGGAGTTTTGCAAAGCCAGAGGTACCACTAGTTGGTACTGACGTAATTAGCAGCAGCCATCTCCATATCAAGTAGAAATATCAAATCTTGTCATGCAAGAGTCGACCAAGTCAAACTGATGGACATTGGTACTTAGAAATAAACATACCAGCAGAACGATGTATGCAGCCTATTAACATGGTAGCTATATATGTTGATACTATATTATTATATACAACTTAGTTAACATTAGTTTTTATTCTTTGTTTTATTCAGTTGGGGATGCCCTGAAGACACTTCAAAATGTAAGTTTTGACGGGCGAGATGCAGTGCCAGAGCCAATGAAATTACCGGCAGCAATGGATCGTGGCCAGTACGTACAGAGTACCATGCATTCCAACACGCAGCAGCATCACTTGTCACTGAAATTAACTTCAAAAATTCCACTGACATCCGATGATACGGGTGCATTGCCAATGTTGTCTCCAAAGACCCCGTTTGTTGGGGAGCTGGAATATCCACCGTTCACAACCGCTGTTGTTCAGGACACGAGTGTGGTGCAGGCAATGGAAGCCCTGCAGATGTATGCCCAGCAGCCTCCTGCTCAGATGCCACCTACACCTGATGTATACATCCTGCAGCACAGCCATATGGCAGGAGGTGGAAACAATGCTCAGGCTGTATCACCACAAGCACAGGTTCTCCATCCACTTACAATGCAACCCCAAAACATGATGCAAGTGTCAAGTCCATTGATGCCAGTTTCAAGTCCAGGAATGCCTGTTTCAAGTCCTGACTCGTATGTCAATGCAGAACCCACATACTCGTCCCAGATGCAGTGTGCTCTGTTACAGTCACCAGATGGCAATGTTATCCCTGAAGCACAGTTCTCAGGCAGTTATGCTATGGATAAGAATGCAAGTTTTTACCCTTCTGCAGACCCATTCCGAGCAACCCAAAATTTGTATGATGCACAGCATTCTGATGGAAATGTTTCAGCTGGGTGGTTTGTACCTTCCTCAGAAAGTAGTGAAGTGCAGTATGTTGCAGTGTCTGAGTCTGAACAGACAAAGGCTGTTGATGTAGTTCAGAATGTGTCTACTGAAGCTACTAATGTCAAAGCAAATCGGCCGTCAAAGAAAGTATTTAGAACCAAGGCATATTCATTGAATCCTGAGGAACGAGAGGCGCTAGAAAATTTGATCGAGGATGTGATCATAGGTGGCGTTGACAATGAAGTGATGACAAGTGACGAGTCTGACTCGGACAGTGACGATGAATCAGGTGTAAAGGCACAGAATGAAACTAAAGAAGGCAACGGGAACAAGGATAATACTGGTAGTGATGGGCTTCCTAAAGTCTACCCCGCCCAGTTGAAAGTTGCTGTCAAGCATATGAAGAACTTGCCTCCAAGGTTTCTGAAGAAGATACATGCCGCCCCGAAGACTGCAGGTGGGGATGGGGTTGACCTGGCATCTGAGGTGAAAAGATTGGAGGAGCGGGAGGAAATGCGCATGGTGGCGGAAAGGGAGAAGAGTAGTAAAATGGAGGGGCAGAAACGGGACATCAAGAAGAAGATCCGCAACATGCTTGATGGACTTGATTCATACGTTGAAGAACATCTTGTCTTAGTTGATGAGGATTGCTGCAAGACAAATGACAGTGTAAATGCAGTAACAAGTGAACCGTCCGTGGAAGTGCCAGTTTCTGCCCCACCTCCTGTGACTCAGGCAGAGAGTACAGGAGGTAGAAAGGTTCCCACTGGGGGCAGTTCCCCAATGTTTGGCATGTCTGCACAACGCATTGTCCTCAAGCCAAATGTCATCAACTGTTCTGACCTTGAACGTGAGCTACTTGGTGAATCCCATGCAGAGAAGAAGAGCACTTTTTCTGTTGATGCGCCTGAGTTTATACCGCGAGCATTCACCCCCATCAGTCAGCCTCCCCCAGCGTGTGTGTCCCTAGCACAGGGCGTGTGTCCACCGGTGACAACGAGTCCGTACCGAGGCAGTATCCCGGGCCACAACTCTCCACAGCCATTCTGTAGTCAGTTGCACCTGAATGGCCCAGTGCCACACAGGCCACAGGCTGCAGCAGCCTACATGATTCCTAAAGCCTACCCTGTGTCTACACCCGCCACAGTAGTCGGCATGCAACTACAGCATCCCAACTACAATGTAGCAGCCATGCCACAGTACAATCCTATCCTGCAACCCTCATTTGTACCTCCAGGGTTTGGCATACAAGATCCGGGTGCCAGTCGCGCTGGACAAGGCATTTATCATCCTCTCTATGTGGCACCTCAGTGTAAACCTGTAGCCTCTTACATCAGCCATCTAAGTCCACACTCAAGCCCAAAGGTGGCACGTCGGGTAATTGACCCCAATTTGATACGTGGCATGGGCATGCAGCAAATTCTGATTCGCCCTATGCCCCATTTAAGCCCGAACTCGAATGCAAGGCCAGGAGATCCAAGTTTCAACTCTATGTACACGGCCAATATGTATCGACACCTGAGTCCTCATTCCAGTCCCAAGGTGCGTCGCCGTGGAGCTGGAGATAGTGATGGAGCTGCCGTGGCAGGCGTGAAACACAAGATAGTGGGACTGATAGCAAGTGGCAAGAAGGTGATGATCATCCTCCGAGGTCTGCCAGGCAGTGGCAAGTCTACCCTGGCAAGGTGAGCAGATTATCTTCTATATTTGGGTAGTCCATAAATATTTACAGGTTGATCGAGATGTAAAGAAAAGAAAATTGCAATGCTTTTATTGCATTTAAAGGCAAAACAAAGTGAACTGTTTCGAGGCATACACCTAATAGAGTTAATATAAAGTAACAATTTCCACACTTTTTTGCCTTTAATATACCCACAGTGTCTCGGTTTGTCATTATTTATTTTTATGCGGTAGTGTAGGTTCAAAAGTTTTGACAGGAAACTCAGGCTGTGAAGTAAAATTCTTTTTGAACAGAGTAAATGCTACAACAGTTTTCTGAATGTTATGGGATAATATTTTATCTAACATTTTGCATCATCAGTGGTACCCAAACTTAGTCTGACCCAGATTCACAGATGATCATTTTGTGTCAGACCACACCATCTTAAACTGGCTGATTTTTTATGTGCACAGATACACATAAAAAGTAGCTTAAATCCTAAAAAAATAACATAAATTTTATGATTTTACTATTTTTTTGGCGATGTACGGTTTTGTAACTTTTATCAGATTTTTCGCAATGAGCGAAACTACAATTTTCAAGGGCTCATTTCAAGAGCTTTGTGTGTTGACTAAATTACGAATGGGGCAAAAACTGCCATAATTAATGTTTAGTGTCAGATGAATAGAAGAAGTTTGGGTTTGTTTATTCTGGCTCACTGTAAGTGTTTCCCTGGTTAAAGTGATGGGTGGGATGATAGGGCAAACTGAACAAGTGCCAAAGCCACAATGCAACATAACACTGGAACTTAGAAAGAAACTAGCTTCAAAATGGTGCATTATGAAATGTTTAATAACCTATTTCTTAACATGTAGCTACAGGGGAGTGGTGTGTGACAATAAATGTTGACGGTGTCTGCAGGGAGCTACAGGGGAGTGATGTGTGACAGTAAATGTTGATGGTGTCTGCAGGGAACTACAGGGGAGTGGTGTGTGACAGTAAATGTTGATGGTGTCTGCAGGGAGCTACAGGGGAGTGGTGTGTGGCAGTAAATGTTGACAGTGTCTGCAGTGAGCTACAGGGGAGTGGTGTGTGGCAGTAAATGTTGACCGTGTCTGCAGGGAATTACAGGGGAGTGGCGTGTGACACTAAGTGTTGACCGTGTCTGCAGGGAACTACAGGGGAGTGATGTGTGACAGTAAATGTTGACGGTGTCTGCAGGGAGCTACAGGGGAGTGGTGTGTGACAGTAAATGTTGACGGTGTCTGCAGGGAGCTACAGGGGAGTGGTGTGTGACAGTAAATGTTGACGGTGTCTGCAGGGAGCTACAGGGGAGTGGTGTGTGGCAGTAAATGTTGACCGTGTCTGCAGGGAACTACAGGGGAGTGGTGTGTGGCAGTAAATGTTGACGGTGTCTGCAGGGAACTACAGGGGAGTGGTGTGTGGCAGTAAATGTTGACGGTGTCTGCAGGGAACTACAGTGGAGTGGTGTGTGACAGTAAATGTTGACCGTGTCTGCAGGGAGCTACAAGGGAGTGGTGTGGTCTTATCAACAGACTTCTTCATCATGTAATAGGGCGTGTAAGTCTCGCGCGCGAAAACGAGGCTGGGGACAATTGGGGGCAGGAAGTCTATAGTCTCCATGTTAACGTATCTAGGACTTCGTTTTGTTTTTGGTTGTAATAATTGAACTGTTCCAGTCTAAGTATTTCAGTTACACTGTCCGAAAGATTATTACAAGCAGAAGCAGTGGAACACTTTGCCGGTGACAATGCTCACGGAAATCATGAATTTTAATCGATTATTATGATGGTTGCCATGGCATCGCCGGCTTGTACTTGTGTTTGGCGATCTTGACTAATAAGGAAAAGTGCAATTTTTCGTGCAGTACAACCTGTTTGGGGCAAACGTATACATGTGTTATGATTATGTGCATTTAGACTAAGTGCTTATCGAAACCACAACGTACAGCTATGTAAAATGCACATCCCGTAAAAGACACATATGACCTAAAATTGTGGGGAGTGTCTATTATCTGCACTACATAAATCGCTATGTCTATGATTGTGTGGTGAACTCAATATTAAATCGGACATTTTAGACAAAGGTATAACACAAAATATTTATGTCCTGATTTTCCTAGTATTCGTCAGTCTGAAGTTACAACTGTCATACATCGAATTTTATTCTTGTAACCGGTCCCCAAATCAGCTCCAGTCGCGCGGAGTCTCGCCATGTATCGTGACCCACTTGCACGCCCTATAAGTTGACTGTGTGTGACCCTAAATGTTGACCATGTCTGCAGGGAGCTACAAGGGAGTGGTGTGGTTCTATCAACAGACAACTTCTTCATTAACAATGGAAAGTATGAAGTGGACTACTCCAAGCTGTCAGAAGCACATGAATGGAACCGACAGAAAGGTTTGTGTGCATTTTTCTTGGTTGTCATAGCTTTATGCAGAGACTTGTCCACCCGTCATTTGGACGGGTAAGCCTGTTGTGGTCAGGTAGAAATGTGGGTAATGGGTGGACAGTAAAAAATGGAGCACAAGTCTTCCCAAACCATAGATATTGTCAATTTTACCTAAAAAGTGAATATAAATGGTGTCACGTGTGTGTTAGTAACTTAGTAGTCCATTTCAGGTCATCAGACACATTTAAAGTTTGTAAACTGCCTTAACAGTTGACATCCATGTGTCAACCAAAAAATGTGTGACGGGCAAAAATGTGGTACTGCATAAAGCCCTGATGGTTGTTGGCACTTGAAAATCAGGCAGGTGGTTCTAGTTTCCATGAATACACCAGGAATGGGTGAATGCTGACCTGTCACCTCTCCAGCATCTGGCATGAAACGCATGCAATCAATGGCTGCCCAAAAACTACACTATGGGTAGTAAGGACTGACTATTAGTTGAAAACTACAGTAAATATGTTCCTTGTTGGCGTAACTTTGTTGTTTGATTAATTTATAAATACCAATTTAGAACTCACATTTAGCTAAATCACTAAATTATTAATTCACTGTGACAGATGAAACTTGACAATTTTTTTTTATATCTTAACCTATAATAGGCAAAACTATTGGTAGATATCACTGTATAAACAGTGTACCATGCACAACTCTGTCGCTTTTACAATGATATTTATTACACTTTAACTGTTATTTCTAAGCAGAACTATGTCAATTATAAAGAGCTTTTATGTGGTACAGTTCTAGGAAAACGGAATGTATGATAAAATCGTATGAATGCATGGTTTGAGTACCAGACAAATGGGGTACAAATGTTCAGTCTATTGTTGCCATTACATGAGAGTTGCTGGTCGCAGCTGCTGTGTCATCTGTTCATGTGAGAGGTTTTTCAGTAAGGAGTTCAGGCCTTTATGCTTGTGAGCAAGTGTAGCAACTAATTAAACTCTGGTATTTGTACTGTGAATAGTTTAAAGACAAAGTGACACACCCTGAGACGTAGCTCTTTACTGCTTGTTGTTTGTTTATGAATGGATCAGTGTTCATAATTGCAATATGAACGTGGTCGTAGTATTAGGCTGACCTGGGACAAACAGTCAAGTCAATGCACAGTGCAATGTTGGAAGTAAGACGGTTGTAAAGTTAATGTGAAACAATACCAACCCTAGTTGCTTGAATTCATGTTACATTACACTAAGCTAGATGCTACCAGTTCCCACATTTGTACCGTTGCAATGGCAAAGTGATTGGAGAACAAAAATCATCAAATTAGCAGCTTTATTCTCTCTGTAACTTTATTTGTTAGGATTACCCAGTAGATAAGGCCACATTTTGTTCACTTACCTTTCTGTGGCCCACAGCTTTTAATTATGGAAGACATGCTCGCAAAGAGTGATTTATGCTACCCTGAAATACAAGTGCAGGACAAAACCCAACAGACAAAGCCCCAAGTGCTGATTTTTAGATGTGGACTTTAGGATGTAGGAGTGACTAGACTCTCTGTACATACATACTGTACACACAGTAGAATTCTGTAGAACCCCTCATGTAAGACTGTCCCCCAAATCAGGGTGGAGCAGTCTTAAAAAAGTCTTGTGAAGGGGTTTCTCTTGAGGGTTTTGCCTGTTTACGCATATCATAATAATTAATATCCATATATCATGGATGCTTTTGATAAAAACGAAGTAATAAAATACACAAAATTAAAAGTAGAAAATTAAACAATGAGACTACAAATTAACAACAAAAGTTTATCTTTTCTGTGTGTGACGCATTTCAGGATAAGTTTAATTTTGAATAGTTTTGATAATATATTATCTGATAAAAGTCTTCTTATTTAATTTGTTATTTCAAATTAAGTCTAAGGGGCACAGCATCTGGATAATTACGCTGCAGTCGCCAATTCCTTTGTCTTTCCAGCGACACAAAATTATGTTTTACTTTCTGGCCTAACCATGAAAATTACCTCTTACAGCCGCCAAACTTCCCCTCTCATAACTAATATTACATGTAGACATGCTAGCTTATAAAATAAAATCATTTAAATCCTATAAAGAATAAAATTCACAAGTCAAAATCGTGCTAAATTTGACATCGTAGGTGCAGTTACAAACAGGCCATAGAAAAGGCATAGATTACCGTGGTGTAACATCGGTATTTTATCGTGGTGTCACTACATAAATCACCGTAAGAAATTCCAGTTTTATCCTATGCTAACCTAAAACTTTCACACAGTATAGATATTACAGTAATCACAGAGCTAGGCTTAGCCACCGATGATATCGATGTCTGCCGATGATGTCTTGCCGGCAAGTTTGTTTTGTGAATTTTATTTATTTCAACAATGTAAGTGATTTAATTTTGTAACTTAATGTGTGTGTGTAACTATGTGTATATAAGATATATGAGAAAAGTTTGGCAGCTGTTAGTTGTCATTTTCAGAGTTCGGTCAGAAAGTAAAAGATCACAAAAATTAATGGTCGTTATTATGTGATTCATTGTTTTTATGCACTTCCATGCCCCATGCCCCGTGTTTAATAAGAGTTTGTTCATCAGTGGTAAAATTAAAATTGCCATGGTCACTGGTCACGTTTGCCATGTGGTCGTTGAATAGGGAACATTTATATACTGTAGACAGTGGAAAAACAGTCATCAAAAGTGGGGTTCTACTGGATAAGCCTCTGTACGTATTAGTTGATTAATAAACCCAAGTTGTTCAGCAAAATAGGTTTTTGCTGCAGCTTTGTGCAAGAGGCTTATTATTAGTCTGCTGGAATTGTATTATATAATCAATGTATACATGAAAATATGTGAGATAACAAAACATTCTAAATAATATAGCAACTTATTTGTAACACATTCAGTATGAAATTGCTGTATACGAACATTAAGAAAGTCTGGTCAATTCTAGGCTCGGGATTGGGATTGTCCACATTTGCAATTAGTGGTTTGAGTTTTGTCCATTGGGATTTTGTCCGCTGGGGTTTATGTCTGTTGGGGGTTTTGTCCTCACAGCTGAAATACACCTGAATGTCATAAAATTATCCACAAGCCAAATTTGGCCTACATGCCAGGATTTGTCGAACGTTGTCATAAAACCTTGCTGTGGCATACTAGTAATTATTATCCGTTGCCAATGCCACAGAATCGTGTATGTTGTCTATTACTAATGTCATACTGACAGTACCTTGTATCTTGTCTGTTTTCAGCAATTGAAGCTGTAGAGGCAGCAATGAATCCTGTCATCATTGACAATACCAATGTCCAAAGCTGGGAGATGAAACCGTATGTCACACTGGTAGGCACAGTTCAAACCTAGACAGCGGCAGGTACCACTTAAAAATATGTATTAAAATGAAATTTGTTTCTTCTCTTTTCCTGTTTGAAAAATGTCTGCATGTTAATGGTAATGAGTTTTGAATTGATGTGTTCCGCATGCATGCATGCATATACACATTGTGTCAAACCAGTCTGGAGTATCATGTTCTTGGATTAAATAAATTTTGTAACAAGATTAAAACCATTTCTCAGGCAAAATGATTGCCAGGTATGTTTGTAGCTGCACAGCTACAGATTGTTTTGCCAGTAATAACAGTCACTGGTTTGTTTGTAGGCTTTGCAGTACAATTATCATGTTGAGTTTGTGGAGCCACCAACACAGTGGAGATACAAGCCCAGTGAGCTCACTCAGTGAGTGTCTAACGCAACATGAAGCCACTAGACTTGAACATTGTGTCACACTGACACTTCTGTATAAGATGTAATAAAGGCCACTAGACTGATAGTGTCACACTGACACTTCTGTAGTGCACCAAGATGTAATAAAGGCCACTAGACTGATAGTGTCACACTGACACTTCTGTAGTGCACCAAGATGTAAGAAAGGCCACTAGACTGATAGTGTCACACTGACACTTCTGTAGTGCACCAAGATGTAAGAAAGGCCACTAGACTGATAGTGTCACACTGACACTTCTGTAGTGCACCAAGATGTAATAAAGGCCACTAGACTGATAGTGTCACACTGACACTTCTGTAATGTAATAGTTTGTGCATTAGTGCATACTATACTAATAATACAAACATCACAGGTAGAGCAAAACTGAGTAATACAAACTGTGTGGACAGTGCATAAGACTAGAGTATTGCACCAGTCTTCAGTAGTGCACAGTACATATCTGTAAAACACAGTGATGTCTGTTACTCCACCAAGTGGCTTTCAACTGAAAACAAATTGTTTTGAAATTTGTGTTTTACACTGCAGGTTCATGATCTGCAAAGGTTCTGGTTTGTTGGGTGACTGAGCTTTGGTTTCTGAGTAGTTTGAGATTATAGTGATGTATGCATTATTATTTCTCAGATTAGATATACTATGCGTTTGGTTAGCATCTAAACACTTTTAGACACAGACATGTTGACAGAATTGTAAACACCTCTACAAAGAGATGTGGTGTCACAATTTAATACATTGGATATTTATGATGACAATCTTAAATGTAATTTTATTTGTAAACATGATTAAAACACCTTTAAAATTGTTGGAGTATGTTGCCACATGGCGATAATACATGAGTAATTTGGTGTAGCTTTTTATCATAACCCACAGAAAGAACATCCATGGCGTGACAGGTGAGACCCTCTGCAAAATGCTTGACCACTTTGAGCGCAATGTCAGCGTTGACAACATCATGAGGCATGTGGTGACACCACACACAGCTAAGTCTGCCGTCAAGGATGAGCCTGACCCGCCCCTGTCAGAAGATGCAGCAGACACTGCACAGGGCAAGAAGTGAGCAATAACAATCTCATCTTGTACATCACACTCCATTGTGGCTGCACGGCTGTCAGCAGTCAGTGTGGTGCACATAACACTCCATTGTGGCTGCACGGCTGTCAGCAGTCAGTGTGGTGCACATAACACTCCATTGTCACTGCACGGCTGTCAGCAGTCAGTGTGGTGCACATAACACTCCATTGTCGCTGCACGGCTGTCAGCAGTCAGTGTGGTGCACATAACACTCCATTGTCGCTGCACGGCTGTCAGCAGTCAGTGTGGTGCACATAACACACTCTGTAGCTTGTAACCATCAAGTGGCATCTTTACTCAGCTGGCATAGACATCCTGTGTAAGAAACCAACAGCAAAGTGGAATGCACGATATTGAAATGGTATCATGTGGCATCAACCCTTGAAATCAGTGGGTTAGTTCATTCTCAGTGATGCAGTGTCGTATATTTGGTTAACCAGTTCAGGAAAATATATGTCACTAAAATCATCATCACAAACTACGAGTTTCAATCTAGAGTATCTAACCAAATAACAAAGATGTGATGATTGATCAGTATTTCTTGTTCGCTGTCAACTATACTTTCATATCTTTGTGGGGTGTTTCAGGCCGGTTCGACGAAGAAAACGAAAACGGAGAAAACGGAAAAGAAAAACAACAGAAGAGGACAAGGCTAATGAAGGAGAGTCGTCAGATGAGGACTCGGCTGCTGAGGGAGATGAGGTTGTGGATGCTGAGGAAGGCAGTGCGTCAGAAGCCTCACACAAGGGTGACAGTGCAGAGGGTAACGACCAGCAGGGAAACTTGCAGTGCCCACCTTGTCGTAGGCAGGGTGGGCACATAACCTCTCTGACAGCTCTTGCCAGGGCACAGTTTGAGTGGCAGCAGCAGATGAGAACAGTTGACAGTCTCCTGGCAGAACAAGACATTCCACAATGTGCAAGTGTTGACAATGTGTCACCAGCACTGCAGCCGTTGGTTGGTCAGTCAGCAGATGCACATGTCACATGTGCCTTTACTTCGAGTGATGACACAGACAGTCTGCTGAAGGCTTGCTCTGAAGCGTTGATGCAAAAAGTTGCATCCATACAGCTTGATGAGAATAGCAACAATCCTCAAGACTGTAGTGAATTTGTGCAGAAAAGAAGAGAAACTGTGGAGAGTGAAGACAAGACTGAGACACAGGTAGAAGACAAGCTTGGGAAGTTAAGTTTGATAAATGACGATATGATGCAGTGTGGGCACCTCACAGTATTGGATAGTGACAGTACGAGTAATGTGGAGGCTTTGGTGGATGAGAATGTAATGCAGACTGAACAGCTCCTGGTGTTGAGCAGTGACGGTGGGAAGACAGTTACATTTTCTCTTCAGTCACAGCTACGTGTCTCAGAAGGGTGCATCCAGGCACAAAGTTCAGACAACAGACATCCAATATCAGATGAATTACGAGAGAGACAAGGAGAAGTATTGATGAGACACACAAGTGTGCAAGATGTTGATATAGTTTCAGGTGCCAGTGGTACTGCTGCAGACACAGATGATGATGGAGAAGTGGCTGAAATAACTGCCAATTCTTCCTTCAGTAGTCTGTCACATGAGGTGTTGGCACCAGTGGATCCACCCCCAGACCGCCACCCTGATGCTGTGGCACTAGAATGCAATGGATCTGATGAAGACAAGAGGGCATCTGACAGTACTGTGGAGACATTGCATGACTTGTGTTCTGTGGCACAGACTGACGATGAGAAGTGGACAGAGAGGTGTGAGAAGTCTGACACACAGCCCTTGGAGGTAACAGAGAGGTGTGAGAAGTCTGACACACAGCCCTTGGAGGTAACAGAGAGGTGTGAGAAGTCTGACACACAGCCCTTGGAGGTAACAGAGAGGTGTGAGAAGTCTGACACACAGCCCTTGGAGGTAACAGAGAGGTGTGAGAAGTCTGACACACAGCCCTTGGAGGCGACAGCAGTGGTGGACAGAGCGAGACGACCAAAACAGAGAAGACGACAGAACCTGGAGGAAAAGGTGAGAACTGCTGAGAGGTAAAATTGAAAAGGGTAGGTTCCAGTTACAAAATCACAATACTTCCTGAAGTAATATAAAGTCCCTACAAATTATTTTCCACTGTAGTGTAATAATGAAATATAAAGGACTATCCCAAAAGTGAAGCACCAATAAGTAGGCTTATTTCAAAATGTAAAATATTACTTACAATTTATCACATATTATGTGGTAGTTGTGTATAGGTTTCATCTCTAACATGTAAAGTATAATCTATTAACATTTATGGATACAACTTGTCACATTATTCAAGCGTTCATTACTGAGTGCAAAATCCCTAAGCAATTTTAAATTAAATGCATATTTTCAACAACTTCATGCAGTTTACTAAAGAGAGATGTTTTTATTTGTACTGTCAATGCAATTTAAAGAACATTTGCAGACTGTAGACATGTTGTTTTGTTCAGGTCGACATTCTGATGGCTGTAGACCAACTAGACTTGGGGGATCTGACATCATGGAAGTCACTTACTGAGGTCGTGTCGGCTCCAGTCACCCCTGTTGCCAGGGGTAATCCAGGCTTCCATCGATTCTCTTCCTGTGATCCAACCTCTTGTGAGCTCAAGAAGGTTGCCAGTGTGCCATCGGGTGGCCTGGTGCTGCTGGAGGAAGAGGTTGTGTTATCAGTGCCAGATGAATGCCTCAAGGATGTAGAAACGTACACTTGCCCTGAAGATTTTGCACTTCTTCAGAAAATTGAGCGTTTGATACCTTCGTCGTGGAATCTTGTACAAGGACAGCACATACTTTGCTGCAGCGCCAGGGTGATAAGTGACAACTTGTCCTTGGCCACGCCACCGGTGAACCACCACACACGCACACTGACCTTTGACAAGGGCTGCGCAACTGATGACTTACTTGTGGTGCCCTCTGTAAATGGTGTTGAGTACCTCCACTGCTGTTTCCCAGAAGTGTCTCTGGATGACTTGTCTTACATGCTGAGCACGTGTGGTGGGGATGTTGAGTGGGCAGCAAACATGCTCCTGGACAGTGGACATGAATACAGGGTTGATAATGGGGGTGATGGAGACACAACCACTGGTGATGTGGCAAATGAGAGTGAGACGAGTGTGTGTGGTGAGAAGTGGCGGAATCAGTGGCAGTTAAACAACAGTGATACATTGCCACCATCAGATGAAGTGGTACTGCCATCTCTCTTCTGTCTGTGCCTGGCATGTCTCACTCCCAGTCATCTTGGGTCTCTGCCAGAGAGGATCTCTGACAATGACATGGCACGACTTCTCGCAATCAGACATTTCAATGAATCACGCACAAACATCACAAATCTTGCCAGTGACGATGACAAACTGGTGGTGGAGTCAGTCAGCAACTGTGATGTGCAGAATTGGTGTACTAGATCAACGCAAGACTTAAGCACTGAGATGAACAGACAAGTGGATGACAGTCTTGTCCTTCATCTGAGTGACACACTCGCTGCCCAGTTGATCCATCTGTTTGGTCCTGTTGTTGTGGACATGTCTAATGGTAAGCATATCTTAGTTTTTATCTCTTAGAGTCTATTGCTGTGCAATCTGTGTGAGTCCGCTATAGATGTTCTGTCCACATCCCCATCTCCCCTCTTAACCATAACATCCTTTCTCTTTCCAGTTTGAAGTTCAATTTGATGGTAGTCATATGCACAGTTGTCCATTTTACTGGTGACTTAAATTGTGTACTGTATCTGTTGGTGACTTAAATTGTGTACTGTATGTGCTGGTGACTCAAACTGTGTACTGTATGTGCTGGTGGCACAAACTGTGTACTGTATGTGCTGGTGGCACAACTTGTGTACTGTATGTGCTGGTGACTTAAATTAATTGTGTACTGTGTGTGCTGTTGGCTAAAACTGTGTACTTATGTGCTGGTGGCTCAAACTGTGTACTGTATGTGCTGGTGGCTCAAACTGTGTACTGTATGTGCTGGTGGCTCAAACTGTGTACTGTATGTGCTGGTGGCTCAAACTGTGTAATGTATGTGCTGGTGACTCAAACTGTACTGTATGTGCTGGTGGCGCAAACTGTTTACTGTATGTGCTGGTGACCTAAACTATTAACTGTATGTGCTGTGTGTGTGCATGAAGGTCTGCAAGAAGATGCCCAGATGGTACACCTTGATATGGAGATGGCACGTCGCCTCCATGAGTTGTGGGCTCTCTCTGTGGTACGCAGGAAGTCAGCAGTGCCCCAAGACACACTCCTTACTGGTACAAATACTTACAGTTAAACAATGTAGATGTTAATTCATGACAAGTTGCAATACTGCAACAGTGTCTCAGAATTGTTTCTCTTCTGGGATCACATTTTTACTTTACCGAGGATGGCAAAACGTTAATCATCTTGGAGAATAATGGTATTGATAAAGTATTGAGGAATTGCAACAACTTTAAAGATACAAATAATAATGTATTCAAAGACTGACAGTTTTCAATGTATGACTGGTTGGTAGATATCTAGTGTTGCAGTGAGGACTGTAAGTACCAAGTAGATTATATCCAGTGTTGCAGTGAGGACAGTAAGTAGACTGTGAGTATTCAGTGTTGGGGTGAGGACTGTGTTAGTAGACTGTGAGTATTCAGTGTTGGGGTGAGGACTGTGTAAGTAGACTGAGTATTCAGTGTTGGGGTGAGGACTGTGTAAGTAGACTGTGAGTATTCAGTGTTGGGGTGAGGACTGTGTAAGTAGACTGTGAGGATTCAGTGTTGGGGTGAGGACTGTGTAAGTAGACTGAGTATTCATTGTTGGGGTGAGGACTGTGTAAGTAAGACTGAGTATTCAGTGTTGGGGTGAGGACTGTGTAAGTAG
The DNA here is from genome assembly GCA_964017155.1 of Oasisia sp. SBJ-2009. Taxonomy (NCBI): domain Eukaryota; kingdom Metazoa; phylum Annelida; class Polychaeta; order Sabellida; family Siboglinidae; genus Oasisia; species Oasisia sp. SBJ-2009. Next base: position 35,612,527 of record OZ024860.1, read on the forward strand.
ACTGTGAGTATTCAGTGTTGGGGTGAGGACTGTGTAAGTAGACTGTGAGTATTCAGTGTTGGGGTGAGGACTGTGTAAGTTAAATGTGAGTATTCAGTGTTGGGGTGAGGATTGTGTAAGTAGACTGTGAGGATTCAGTGTTGGGGTGAGGACTGTGTAAGTAGACTGTGAGTATTCAGTGTTGGGGTGAGGACTGTGTAAGTTAAATGTGAGTATTCAGTGTTGGGGTGAGGATTGTGTAAGTAGACTGTGAGTATTCAGTGTTGGGGTGAGGACTGTGTAAGTAGACTGTGAGTATTCAGTGTTGGGGTGAGGACTGTGTAAGTTAAATGTGAGTATTCAGTGTTGGGGTGAGGATTGTGTAAGTAGACTGTGAGGATTCAGTGTTGGGGTGAGGACGGTGTAAGTAGACTGAGTATTCATTGTTGGGGTGAGGACCGTGTAAGTAAGACTGAGTATTCAGTGTTGGGGTGAGGACTGTGTAAGTAGACTGTGAGTATTCAGTGTTGGAGTGAGGATTGTGTAAGTAGACTGAGTATTCAGTGTTGGAGTGAGGACTGTGTAAGTAAGACTGAGTATTCAGAGTTGAAGTGAGGACCGTGTAAGTAAGACTGAGTATTAAGTGTTGGAGTGAGGACTGTGTAAGTAAGACTGAGTATTCAGAGTTGAAGTGAGGACCGTGTAAGTAAGACTGAGTATTCAGAGTTGAAGTGAGGACCGTGTAAGTAAGACTGAGTATTAAGTGTTGGAGTGAGGACTGTGTAAGCAGACTGAGAGTATCCAATGTTGGGGTGAGGACTGTGTAAGTAGACTGAGTATTCAGTGTTGGAGTGAGGATTGTGTAAGTAAGACTGAGTATTCAGAGTTGAAGTGAGGACCGTGTAAGTAAGACTGAGTATTAAGTGTTGGAGTGAGGACTGTGTAAGCAGACTGAGAGTATCCAATGTTGGGGTGAGGACTGTATAAGTAGACTGTGAGTATTCAGTGTTGGAGTGAGGACTGTGTACATAGAATGTGAGTATCCACTCTGATGTAGATGAGGAGCTGGCCCGACGTCTGCAGGAGGAAGAAAACAGGGTGTCTTCTCAGTCCCCTCCCAGGTCTCCACCCAAACACTCCGGGTCACCACAGCGAAGGTCACAGTGTTTGAGTGTGCAACATTTGGAGCAGGTCGTGTCGGAGCGTGTGGATGAGCGGAGGGAGTGGGAGGGAGGGGAGGTGGAGAGACGACCAGACAGTCCTCCCGCAAGTCTCAAGGAGATCATGGAGGAGGAGGAAGCTCTTCAACTGAGCAGGAAGGAATATGTATGTAGCTCTGTGTAGTCACCTTAGTCATTTAGTCAGTGTTCACTGCCACAGCCTCCAACATTCTAGTACATTTTCTCTATGTATATAATACTCATGGAGACTTCTTGTAATGTTGAACATCAGCAGTTGCTAATTGTCTACTAAATATTTATGTATTTATAAGTTGCTGTACTGTTGCTGTGTTTGTACTTGAGAATCCCATGTGCTGGCCTGTGTGTATTGAATGACTTGTCTCTGTCAACAGGAAGCTCTGCAGTCCGCAGCATCTGATGATCAGGCCATCTCCACAAAGCTTAAGAGGCAGAAACTTCTGGAGATGTTCCCTTACGTAGACCCTACTGTTCTAGTTGACGTCTTTAAAACTAGTCAGTAAGTACACAAAGTGCATGGCTGTCAAGTGTCTGCTGGTGTCACAATGACAGACAGGTCGCACTTGTTTCTCTCTCATCAGATGTACATTTCGCAAAGTTTTGTGTGAATAAAGAATAGGAAGCGTTCAAGTAATGCAGTTTGCACATACAGTTGTTATATCTATATATAATTAATTCCTCTCGAACACTTTCTGATCTGAATTTCCCTGCTATTTTACCTGTAACTTTTACTTGTGATGCACGAACACACACACACACACACACACACACACACACACACACACACACACACACACACACACACACACACACACACACACACACACACCAGATGGCTTGAAGTGTTATGGCCATATACAGTCTTACCCTGATTTGAACCCATTTGACACTGCAAATGACGATTGTGATTACTTCCAAATTGACAGTTGTCAACCGTATACAAACACACTCACTGTTAACACTACCTTGTCTTCTGCCCCCTATTGACCCAGCCCTACCCCTACAGGTTTCTTGTAACACATCTTCTCTTGTGCCCCCCATTGACCCAGCCCTACCCCTTCAGGTATCTTGTAACACATCTTCTCTTCTGCCCCCTATTGACCCAGCCCTACCCCTTCAGATGTCTTGTAACACATCTTCTCTTCTGCCCCCTATTGACCCAGCCCTACCGATTCAGGTGTCTTGTAGCACATCTTCTCTTCTGCCCCCTATTGACCCAGCCCTACCCCTTCAGGTGTCGTGTAACACCATCTTCTCTTCTGCCCCCTATTGACCCAGCCCTACCCCTTCAGGTGTCTTGTAACACATCTTCTCTTCTGCCCCCTATTGACCCAGCCCTACCCCTTCAGGTATCTTGTAACACCATCTTCTCTTCTGCCCCCTATTGGCCCAGCCCTACCCCTTCAGGTGTCTTGTAACACCGTCTTCTCTTCTGCCCCCTATTGACCCAGCCCTACCCCTTCAGGTGTCTTGTAACACATCTTCTCTTCTGCCCCCTATTGACCCAGCCCTACCCCTTCAGGTATCTTGTAACACCATCTTCTCTTCTGCCCCCTATTGACCCAGCCCTACCCCTTCAGGTGTCTTGTAACACATCTTCTCTTCTGCCCCCTATTGGCCCAGCCCTACCCCTTCAGGTGTCTTGTAACACCGTCTTCTCTTCTGCCCCCTATTGACCCAGCCCTACCCCTACAGGTGTCTTGTAACACATATTCTCTTCTGCCCCCTATTGACCCAGCCCTACCCCTACAGGTGTCTTGTAACACCATCTTCTCTTCTGCCCCCTATTGACCCAGCTTTACCCCTACAGGTGTCTTGTAACACATCTTCTCTTCTGCCCCCTATTGACCCAGTCCTACCCCTTCAGGTTTCTTGTAACACATCTTCTCTTCTGCCCCCTATTGACCCAACCCTACCCCTACAGGTGTCTTGTAACACATCTTCTCTTGTGCCCCCTATTGGCCCAGCCCTACCCCTTCAGGTGTCTTGTAACATATCTTCTTTTCTGCCCCCTATTGACTCAGCCCTACCCCTTCAGGTGTCTTGTAACATATCTTCTTTTCTGCCCCCTTTCACTCAGCGTTGTCCCCTTCAGATATCTCATGACACTGTTTTCTCTTCTTCAGCCCCTTCTGTTCATATGTCATACTCTGTCAGTCAGTCCTCACTCATTCTTTGTCATGCTTTATCAGTCATTCCCCACTCGTTCCTTGTCATGCTCTTTTGGTTTGTGCTGTCAGTGTGTCAGGTATGGTTTGTGCTGTCATTGCGCGTGTCAGGTATGGTTTGTGCTGTGCGTGCGTGCGTGCGTGCGTGCGTGCGTGCGTGCGTGCGTGCGTGCGTGCGTGCGTGCGTGCGTGTGTGTGTGTCAGGTATGGTTTGTGCTGTCAGTGTGTTTGCCACGAGTGGTTCATGTTATCAATGTGTGTTGTGTAGTTCATACTGTCATGTGTGGTTTGTGTTTCAATCTGTCATGTGTGTGGTTGTTGCCAGGTATCACTTGGAGACAACCTGTGGAGTCATCCAGGAACTGTTCAGTCCCCCAGGCTGTCCACCGGTTGACCCGGCCTCTGTGTGCCTGGGCACCACCCTAACTGAGGAACAGGTGGGTCTCATGTCATAGGAACAGGTGGGTCTCGTGTCATAGGAACAGGTGGGTCTCATGTCATAGGAACAGGTGGGTCTCGTGTCATAGGAACAGGTGGGTCTCATGTCATAGGAACAGGTGGGTCTCGTGTCATAGGAACAGGTGGGTCTCATGTCATAGGAACAGGTGGGTCTCGTGTCATAGGAACAGGTGGGTCTCGTGTCATAGGAACAGTGTCAACTACTCACTGTATAGACAGTCTGTAATCATCATGTGTCACCAAAACACAAGGCAGCAGTGTTTCCTAGTTCAGTTGTTTTGTGGTAGATGTACGTCAAGGGAGCATATGTTTAAAACATGGCATAACAAAAGAACATTTACAATGAGACACAAAGTTAGTGGGGGCAGTTGGAATCACTGGACAGTTGTCTGTCTGCATGGTTTAAGCTATATCTTCAAAACTATTGATTTTCTATAAATGCAAGATGTTTCTTTTGATGTCTGTTTAATTATCACATGAAGCATATCTGATGTTCAAATGGCATTTACTAAAAAATAAATCCAGTATACCAGGACATATGTGTAGATAATATTATCTTTATAATGATGTAAAGAAAACATCCATTATTACATTTTATATTAATTGTTAATGAATGTTTAATAAAAGCAATAAATATTTTATTATAAGATAATTATTTTATCTACAGATATGTCACTTGATACATTTTTGGGTTTGAATGATTGTCATCCTGCATTATATATAATGTAGGTTTCAGCAGTCGTGATTTTCAATGACAGCACATTTTTGGGAAGGGTGTTAGTGCTGTATATGACAACATAGTATTACATTGTAGCTGTTGACGTGGTCAGATGAGTTGGATGGCCAGACAGCCTCCAAGGGCAGCCAAGGCAAGTACTGCGATGACGACTTCCGCTCTGATGCAGCAATGCATTACAGACTGCGTCTGGAGTGTTTTGAGAAGGCTCGCGACGCGTACAGACAACACATGATGGGTGTAGCCGCCTTCTACTCTCAACAGGTGGGTGCCAGTGGCGCAGCACACACATCCTTAACTTCAAGCCAGAAAAGTTATTCTCGTGGTTAATTGATAAACTCTAGACAATTTGCTTACTTTGTAAGTTGACTTGACTGTTTAATCAGTGCTGTGTGTTAATATGTGTTTCAGGGTCACGTGCACACACAGAAGATGAAGGCAGCCAACGAGGCAGCGGCTCAGAAGATCTTGCAACACAGGTATGGGTGGCACATGGTTCACTTGGGGTGGCACATGGCTCACTTTGGGTGGCACACAGTTGACTTGGGTGGCACACACTGGCTTGGGTTGGTACACAGCTGGTTTGGGATGCTACAGAAGTGGAACTAGGGGGTTAGGATATACATAGTTGACTTGAGGTACTTATTGGGGCTCGAACCCATGTGTTTGGTTCCGTTTTGTGTGCCAGAGTGTTGCTGATTACACCAGTGTCAGCCAGCAGTGCCCCTGGCTAATTACTTTGTAAAGTTTGTCTTTATATCAGTCAGTGAAATCGCTCACACAATATGTTGTTCAAACCATGCCAGGTGACCATAATCTAAACATATTTCAGGCAAAATTTCAAATTAGAACAGGTATTTGTTCTGGTCTCGTGGCTGACACAGTAGTAACTGGCAAAGTCAAATGGCATTATAAGCCAGGGGTGCTGTAGCATAGCACAACCTCTGATTTGTGAGGATGGTTTGGTCTGATCCATATGGTTACTCGGGCACATGTGTTCACTCTGACACGTGTTTACTCTGGCACATGTGTTTATTCTGACTTGTGTGTAGATCACGTGTTCACTCTGACCAATGTGTTTACTCTCGTCTGTGTGTTTGGTCTGAAACGTGTTTACTCTGACCCTTCTGTTGTGGTCGTTGATATTAACTGTGGGTTCACTTTTACCTGAATGTTCATCCGGACCCGTGTGTTCACTCTGACCTGTGTCTCCAGGAATCCCCACCTCTCTCAGGCCCGTTGTGTCGACCTGCATGGACTTCATGTGGCTGAGGCAATACACACCCTGGAACAGCTTCTAACAGACAGAGAGAGGGGTAAGTTTACCCTACCACCTTCCAGTTAACCAACCCTCTTATCAAAATAAACATGGAGTAGTTTCAGACATAGATCCACATTAATCAATATTCATTTTGAAGATTTGTTTGAGCACAGTAGAACCCCCCCATTTTTAAGACGGTCCACAAAATCAGAGTGAAGTGATGTTAAGGGGGGTATTTTTATGTATGAGCCCTATAAAGATAGACAGAAGTCTGTTGTACATAAAAAAATGTTATGTAGAACTTTAATTAAAACAAACAAATGAACAACATAAAGAACATATCGGGTTGTCATATTTCTTCCTCATAACTGTCTCACAGCAATTATTAGATATCCTTGTGCCACTTCCCACAGAACTGCGCTATCAGCCGGACAAGAGAAGGCGCCACCTGCTGGTGATGACAGGCAAAGGCAGCCATAGTCATGGCGGTGTTGCACGCATTAGACTCGCAGTCTTTGACTATCTCAAGAAAAACAACTACAGGTGATTTAGTTATATTATTTTACTAAAAATGTGACTACATTCAAAATTAATACATGTCGCTGGGCATACTGTGTTTTCCCATTTACAAGCCTTCTCAACTGTCACCAGCTTCATGAAATGGATGTGCCATAAACAACATGATGCCATGATCATGATGCCTTGATCCTATTGAATATGGACTGCAAACATGCAATGATTGGACAGATTGTAGTGTTTCTTTTTTTGCTTTATGAGTTTAATTGACTAAGTAGTCGTCAGCTAGATAATGACTTCCTTCACATCCTATAACAGGTTGTTCATGAAGGCAATATAGAGAGTTACGTAGGTAATGCTTGATTTGTCTGTCTAGTTGTTTGGGCAGCTGTTATTTCAGCAAACTGAATAATGACAGCAGAAAACATTGTCATTTACAACACAAACTGCGTGATGGTTCTTGAACATTTAAACCTGATTTTTTAACTTGATTAAGTATTCAGTTATTTAATGCTAAAGACTAAATGAATTAAACTTTTTTATTTCCAAGATGAATTATATATACTCTAAAAATTGGGTCCTTATATTCAATACATCTTTTAACCCTCTCCATCTGTTCAACATCCCTTTTGGTGGTATTTCTGTGTATTTTTCTGTGCAGATAGTTGCACCACATAGTGACTGGTGATGTCATTGGAATAGGAACTGCTGGTATTTTAGATGGCAAGAGTCTGTGTGGGTTGGTGTTCTGGGCTGTATTTAACGTTGCAATCATGGAATGTAATATTTGTTATATTACCATAAAGATAATCTTGCCAACACATTTGTTGCTGGAATTTTGCTTGCCATTTGAATTATTGCCATGTGAACACTGCTATTCTTAAACTTGCAGTGGGATTTAATATTTGTTATAAAGATAAGAATCTATCTACAAAACTGTGCCACAGGCCGTATCCAGGATTGATTTTAGTTTACAGGGACACTTATATATGTGACTGCAGGTGTAATGCAAAGTTGACCATTCATTTGGAGTTTAAACAGCAATCATTCAAAAAGTAAAGCTAATCCTTGGCTACATCCGCTATGTAGGTAAGATTATTATGTTTTTGCTGACATAGAAATAGTAGATTCCCCTATTGCAATTTCATGTACAATCTGAATGAACAAACAAACAAGTTATGCAGGAAATGCAAGAATTGCTTCAATAGCTATAGGGCCTGTGAAAATAGTTACCATTTTCCCTATATAACTTCACTTGTTTTTTTATATATCTGTAAATATACACTTGTTGTAGATACTCTGAGTCACACCCTGGACTGATCAAGATACTTCTCAAGTACCGGGATGTTGAGTGACTTGTCTGCATCTTTGTCACACAACAACAACTTTACCAAAGTGTTGATCTCTGACACTGCTCAAAAAGATGACAGCTTGTGTTGCTGGGGTGGTGGTGTACTCAATGTCATAATGGTGCTGGGTTGTTTTAGTGTCGTATCAAGTAATAGTTAGAAGTCTGAATGTAGAAGGTACAGTTAGATGCCTGTCTTTGCCCTGCATGCTCTCTGGGCCACCAAGACTGACACACAAGATACACAGCAGATGAAGTCTGTGAGCTCTCTGGACCACCAAGACTGACACCCAAGATAACCAACGGGCGAAGTCTGTGAGCTCTCTGGACCACCAAGACTGACACACAAGATAACCAACGGGCGAAGTCTGTGAGCTCTCTGGACCACCAAGACTGACACACAAGATAACCAACGGGCGAAGTCTGAGCTCTCTGGGCCACCAAGACTGACACACAAGATAACCAACGGGCGAAGTCTGAGCTCTCTGGGCCACCAAGACTGACACACAAGATAACCAATGGGCGAAGTCTGAGCTCTCGGGACCACCAAGACTGACACACAAGATAACCAACGGGCAAAGTCTGAACCCTCTGGTCCACCAAGACTGACACCCAAGATAACCAACGGGCGAAGTCTGTGAGCTCTCTGGGCCACCAAGACTGACACACAAGATAACCAACGGGCGAAGTCTGAGCTCTCTGGTCAACCAAGACTGACACACAAGATAACCAACAGGCAAAGTCTGAGCTCTCTGGGCCACCAAGACTGACACACAAGATAACCAACGGGCGAAGTCTGAGCTCTCTGGTCAACCAAGACTGACACACAAGATAACCAACAGGCAAAGTCTGAGCTCTCTGGTCAACCAAGACTGACACACAAGATAACCAACAGGCAAAGTCTGAGCTCTCGGGACCACCAAGACTGACACACAAGATAACCAACGGGCAAAGTCTGAACTCTCTGGTCCACCAAGACTGACACCCAAGATAACCAACGGGCGAAGTCTGTGAGCTCTCTGGGCCACCAAGACTGACACCCAAGATAACCAACGGGCAAAGTCTGAACTCTCTGGTCCACCAAGACTGACACCCAAGATAACCAACGGGCGAAGTCTGTGAGCTCTCTGGGCCACCAAGACTGACACACAAGATAACCAATGGGCGAAGTCTGAGCTCTCTGGTCAACCAAGACTGACACACAAGATAACCAACGGGCGAAGTCTGAGCTCTCGGGACCACCAAGACTGACACACAAGATAACCAACGGGCAAAGTCTGAGCTCTCGGGACCACCAAGACTGACACACAAGATAACCAACGGGTGAAGTATGCTGGATTTCATTGTATTATGTCTACCATGTTTAAGGACAGTCTACTGGTGATCTACCATGTTTAAGAATAGTCTGTACTGGTGATCTACCATGTGTAAGGACAGTCTACTGGTGATCTACCATGTTTAAGGATAGTCTGTACTGGTGACCTAGCATGTTTAAGGACAGTCTATATTGGTGATCTACCATGTTTAAGGACAGTCTGTGCTGGTGATCTAGCATGTTTAAAGACGGACTGTACTGGTGATCTACCATGTTTAAGGATAGTCTGTACTGGTGATCTACCATGTTTAAGGACAGACTATGCTGTTGAATTCAGTGGTGACATTGTGTGACTTCATAGTGTGCTATGGCAGTTTCACCCCTTCTGAAGTCACAAGTTTGCCAGGGTTTCTGTTACTAACAGTTTCATGTGCTGTGAATCCTGTGATATGTGCTAGTGTAAATTGACACAAAAAGGTTGGCAAATGGGAATTTTTTATTTCAAAAGTCACAGTCAGATTTTGTTATGACACTCTTTCATGTGTGGGAGGGTGATGCAGAACTGAGAAAGCAGGTCCAGTTGGGTTGATATACAAATGTGTTTTTCTTTAATCATCATGTATTGTCTATTGATGGCAGTGATTTATATGACATGATGATATATTTTATGATGTGTAAATAGTAGAAAATAAACAAACTGAATGAGTGTGCCCATAAATTGGAGCTATTTGATAACAGACAGAGTAATATTTATAGGCAAAGACAAACTGTGCACAGGTTGTTTAGGGATACCCTGAAAAATTTGCATAATGTGTGGTGGGGTAACATTTTAAAATATGTAAATGACTTAACATGCTGTGTGTGGGAGGTGTGACATGGGGAACTGTTTGAGACGTTGGATGTAGGCGTGATTAAATACACTGTAAAGATGATTTAGTGAACTGGTTGTGTTGAGTACAAGTGTGAATGTGATTGGTTTATATTTAGTAAAACATGTTTTTCCAGCTGAGATGAAATGGTATTAGTTATAATGATATTCGTTCATAGATAACTTTATTGTGGCATACATGTAAAATTATTATTAGCAAGAGTACATATTACATAACAATATCATGTTGTGTGTTTTGTAGCCACATGACACCAACAACACAACATACCATTGGCCCTTTTGTAGCCACATGACACTAACAACACAACATACCATTGGCTCTTTTGTAGCCACATGACACCAACAACACAACATACCATTGGCTCTTTTGTAGCCACATGACACCAACCACACACAACATACCATTGGCTCTTTTGTAGCCACATGACACCAACAACACAACATACCATTGGCTCTTTTGTAGCAACATGACAACAACACACAACATACCATTGGCTCTTTTGTAGCCACATGACACAAACAACATACCATCGGCTCTTTTGTAGCCATATGGCACCAACATTACAGCTTGGTGTTTGTTCCCTTTAGCCACATGGTACCAGTGACACAACATGGCACAAACTGCACAACATCACGAACATGTTGGCAAACACAATTTATACTGTCTTTGGTGGCATTAAAGTGCAGCACTGTTATGGCAGTTTGTCCACAGTTAGGGTGGTACAGTAGAACCTGTCTTGTAGGGACACCTGTCCGGCCAAGCAAAAGTGTCCCTACATTGCAGGTGTCCCCTCATCACAGGGACAGGAATTTGCGGCATTTTCCCCAAACATACAATTTCTATTCAAATCCACATTACAACATACACAAATAACTTTTATGCCCACAGTTATAATACCCATACAAATTAAGTGTAATAATATCTCATTTAATATTACAGTAGAACCCCACATTAAAACAAATTATTAATGTCCATAATAGCATGTATGCTTTTGAAAACAAAGTAAGTATTAAAATGCACAAAATAAGACGACACATTAACAACAACATTTTCATTTATTTTGTGTGTGACATGTTTCATTATAAGTTTAATTTTGAATAGTTTTTACAATATAATAAATTATCATCTGATTGTGATTTCAAATTTGGTCTGAGGGGCTAAAACGTGCTGCCACCTCACGGCGTCTGGGTAATCACGCAGCGGTCGCCATTTTGTTTATCGTTTCAGCAGCACAAAACGATCATTTACTTTCTACTCTAACCATGAAAACGACTTCTTACAGCCGTCAAACTTCTTGTCTGATAACTTATATACACATGCACACGCTAGCTTACAAAATAAAATAATTTAAATTCATTTGAAGAATACAATTCACAAATCAAAATCGTGGTAGCGACATCACCGGCGCCGGTAACGTGCAGGCCGAGGATTAGCGTGGTATATTTTATCGCGGCGTCACTACATAAATGAGCTTCATAAATTTTTGTTTTACCTAAACTAACATAAAACGTAGCATAAACTAAGTAGGCCTAGCTTACGTTTATTATCGCTCGACATAACTAGAAACTTGGGAGAAAAATTAAATAAGTGTGCAATCGATTGCGAGAGTAGCGAGTCTATTGCGAGAGCGACTGAAATGGGTCACCAACTGTGGGTCGAGATCCCGCGCGCTTTCTCCGTTCGCAGCATCCATTGTACTGAACAGGAAATGGTCGCCGCCATCTTTAAAATATTATCTAAATTTATTTTTCAAAATTAAGTTAACTGTCCGCCCTAGCAGGTGAAAAATTACAAAAACCACTGGAGATCACTATAAATAGTTTATTATTAGTATTTCTTGAAGTAAGCAAAGAGAACACACATGAAATTGAGAGTTTTCATTAATTCTAACTAATAAAAAAAGGATTGCAATACTCTACTCTTAAAAAAAAATCCATTATAAAATCAGTGGCAGAAGGAACATCACAAGTGGTTTTAATTATGTTTTTTCTTTACAAATATAGGTCTTACACTTGCCAAGAAGATCCTTAAACCAATTTTAAACATTACATGAAAGAAAAAATAGTGGAATTATTCCTTAGCCCTCTTAGTGATAATGAGATATTGACACTAGTAAACAATGCTAAAAGCAATTATAAGAGATCATGACGATATCATAAATAATATATATTGTATGCAACCACAGTCACATACACCCTCCTATGCAAAGCAACAATGCAAGACCAAGTTTGATTGAAATTGGCCAAAATGAATGACTTTAATATGTACACATTATAAACAGCAACAGATACATCAGGACCAACCGAGATGAGCGCCAACGAGGTGGTGTCCACTCCATCAGTCAACTTCGAGCCGCTTGCTTCTAATACCGTCAACATCAACGCCGTCGAGAGGGACGAAGTATATGCGACTCTCAGGATCACGCTGAAAGACAGGCCTGACACCCCAGCGACACTTCGTGTCAAGGTCGACACAGGTGCGCAGGGTAACGTAATGCCGCTGAGAACGTTCCAGCGCATGTACCCGTCAAACATCGACACAGAAGGAATACCTGTGCGAGGCAGCCTTGAGCATCGATATATGATCCTAACTGCCTACAACGGACAATTGATCCGGCAGTACGGTACTACGCGACTGAAGTGTTTGTGTATGAGACAACCACACACGAAGCAGAGTTCTTTGTTGCTGACACACCAGGTCCAGTAATCTTGGGACTACCTTCCTGCCGCAAGCTCAACTTGGTGACCTTGAACTGTGCAGTCAGCGAACATCCACCGCCGTTGAACTCGAAGGAAGATCTCCAGCGGCTGTATCCAGATTGTTTTAAGGGCATCGGAAAGTTCCGCGAAACGTTCCACATCACACTAGACCCTGCTGTGACCCCAGTCGGACATGCGCCCAGACGATGTCCGATCCACATCAAAGACGACGTGAGGAATGAGATCAACCAGATGGTAGAACTCGGGGTGATCGAGAAGGTCGAGGAGCCTACAGATTAGGTATCTAGCATCGTATGCAGCAGGAAGTCGAACGGAAAGTTGCGCATCTGCTTGGATCCCAAAGACTTGAACACAGCTATCAAGCGTCCGCACTACCCAACACCGACCTTGGAGGAAATTACCCACAAGCTTGCTGGGTCAATGATCTTCTCCAAGCTAGACGCACGTCACGGATACTGGTCCGTGCAGTTAGACGACGAGTCTAAGCGTCTGACAACGTTCAACAGTCCCTTCGGCCGGTACTGTTTCAGAAGACTACCGTTTGGCCTGAACCTCAGCCAAGACGTGTTCCAGGAGAGGACGGACTGCATACTTGAGAAGTGCCCCGGAACGATAAGTATTGCTGACGACGTGGGTGTGTTCGGGAAGACAGAAGCCGAACACGACAAACATCTGCACAACCTGATGAGAGTAGCACTGCAGCATGGGCTGGTGTTCAACATTGATAAATGCGACATCAAACAGGCGAACATGAAGTTCTTCGGGTTGGAATTCAGCGCAGACGGCGTACGTTCAGACCCAGGCAGAGCCGCAGACATCCAGCGAATGAAAGCACCGCAAAACGTCGCACAGCTTCAGGAATTTCTGGGCATAGCCACGTACATGTCGCCATTCATTCCAAACTTGTCGCAGAAAACCGCAACCCTGCGTGATCTAGTGAAGAAGGACGCCGAGTACATCTGGACGGACTCTCACAACGCAACGTTTGAAGCGACGAAGTCTCTCATCTGTCGTGATGTGACCCTTGCGTACTTCGACCCACAGGCTGAGAGTGTCATCCAGGTCGACGCCTCCAGCCGAGGACTCGGCGCTGTTCTCATTCAACACGGGAAGCCCATCGCGTTTGCCAGCAATTCCCTTAGTGATTGCGAACAGAGATACGCCAACATTGAACGTGAGATGCTCGCAGTCGTCTTCGGCTGCGGGAGGTTCCACATGTATGTCTACGGAAAATCGTTCGTTATCGAGTCGGACCACAAACCTCTCGAGATGATCAACTTGAAGAACCTTGCAGCAGCACCGCAGAGAATACAGAGAATGTTCCTGCGAGTACAACCGTATGACTTTGTGTTACGCTACAAGCCAGGAAAGCAAATGATGCTGGCCGACGCCATGTCAAGACAACCGAGTAGCGAGTCGACGCAGATCGACCTTGACATACAAGTGTCATTCGTACAGTTTTCAACGCAGAAACTACAGTCGATCAGAGAGGCGACACAGGCCGACGATGAACTGTGTTCGCTGAGATCCGTCATCGTGGATGGATGGCCAGATAGCCAACGCCACCTAGCTGCACCGTTGCGACCCTACTGGTCATGCCGAGACGAGTTGGCAGTTGAGGACGGTCTTATCATGAAGGGCGACCGTCTGGTGATTCCCCTAAGTCTACAGGCGGAAGTGTTGAGCAAACTGCACGAGGCTCACCAGGGCATAGAGAAGACCCGGCTGCGAGCGAGGTCCTGTGCCTACTGGAAGTCGATCAACAAGGACATCGACGACATCGTGAGGAAGTGCGACGCGTGTCAACGGTTACAGAAACGTCAGGCGCACGAACCGCTGATGCAGCATGAGTTACCGACACGTCCGTGGCAGATCGTCGGCACAGACCTGTTTGCCATACGAGAGGACACGTATCTTCTCATCTGTGACTACTACTCGAAATTCCCTTTTGTCTACCGCATCGAGGGAAGGTGACGAGTGACCGCATCATATCGAAGATGAGTGAGGTGTTTGCGGAGAAGGGATCGCCAAGCAAGGTTGTGAGCGACAACGGTGGACACTATAGCAGTCAGGCTTTTCGAAACTTCGCCGCCGAGTGGTGCTTCGACCACGTAACGTCCAGCCCACACTTCCCACAATCGAATGGATTCATCGAACGTCAAGTTCAGACGGTGAAGTATACCCTGAAGAAGGCAGCGATGTCGAGATCCAACCCGCAGAAAGCACTGCTCGCGTTGAGATCCACACCAATCGACAGCTACTTACCGTCACCGGCAGAGATGCTAAATGCCCGCAAGTACAAGTCGAACCTCCCCGTGATCATCAGAAATGAACACTGGTCGAAAGACGAAATCAGACGTCGTCTCGCCGAGAGGCAAGAACTCCAACGTCTCAACCATGATAAGCGAGCTATGCAACCACTTGCACCGCTAATACCCGGACAGGACGTTCGTGTGAGAGACACTCAGACAGACACCTGGCAGCCTGCCAAGGTGATACCAACTGATGTACAGCCGCGGTCGTACAACGTCTTGACTCCGACAGGCAATATCCTTAGGTGTAACCGTCGTCACCTCCGTGAGACGACTGAACGACATACGTTCCAACAAGACAATGTGGACGATACAGACGACTTGACGCGAAGAGACGACATGCAAGTCGTACCACCTCCGTGTAACTCCGTGTTACCCCAGAAGAAGTCAGTCCGTTTCCAGCTTCCACAACCGGAACAATACACTAGCTCCGGAAGACGAGTGAAACGCCCACAACGATTGGACCTGTAATTGTGTTCTAGTTTACACGAACATTATGGCTAATAGTTAGAATAATGATTTTATTTCTCTTACATACGGACATTAGTAAGTTAGTTATTTTGTCTTTATGTTTTGAAGAAAGAGGGATGTGATGGTATGCCAATGTAAATGCATAGAACGACATATGCAGTCCAAGAGATCAGTCTTGGAAGATGACGAGACTCGAGGTCGATCACTGTTATCCCTCTCTCCGCTTGTAATTGTAATAAAGTGATTTGTTCAGTATTTCTGGTGTCGAATCAGATATGTATGAATGCGAGATGAGTCGGACAATCCGACTACACAGATGTCAGGCCAAGACGACACGTTTCAGATACTAATCTAATAGAGTTGAAATATAATGTAATTTCTGCATGAAGTCAATAATGTTTTGTTATATAACAGGATATATTATTATTTAACTAATTATGTTTATATTGTTTTTTCTTTATATTCATTTAAGCATTTAGGATGTGTACAATATTTACATATCTAATGATTTATTATTATGGTTGTGACCACAATAATTGTGTTTGGGCTTTTGGGGATACCTACTAATAACAGTTTTTACATTATTAAATATTCCTTCAAACAACATCATATGTACAACATATTGACATGGTCTTCAATTGTAATGTTTGTTGAATGTTATTTGAATAAATAATATTGAATTGAATTAATATTTGTGTTCAATACATGTTGCAGAAGAATCAGCTCACACAGGCACAGCTGAGTTCATCGAAAGGATGGACCAACTAACTGTTCAATGCCTTTAACAGCCAGACGCTGACCAGTCCAGCACTGATGCAACACGCTCTGACTGTAACCAGTGGCCACAAAGTGTTCTTGCTAGGAATCTTAATTTGGCTATCCAAGATTAAACGCAAAGACAATGATGGCAGTATATTAATTTTGTTAGATGTTGTGTCATTTGTTGTATACATTCTTGACTATTACATGTACCAGGTAGATCAAAATCTAAACAAAATGGCATATTTTGACTTTTTAAATCAAATCAAGGCAAGCTTTTTCAAACATCCTGTGTATGCTATGACTTACACCTGACTTTTATTAATGAGCTTTGAGTGTCATAATAGTATTGCATGTTTACTTCAGGCCATTGACTGTACACAATATACCGTTTATGGCAATAATATTATTAAAACATAATATTATTAAAACATGACGTTTGGTTGTGGCATAATAATGGTGTGTGTTTTATCCATGACAGATATTCTGAGAAGATATTCAGTCGAACAATAAAAATAGGAACGTTTTAATTGGAGTATAACCATTAGTCACCGCTTTGTTTGGGTTGTGTACACGCCATTGGAACGTTTATGTTTATATACACACTATTTACCATTTTAACAGAACTGTAACGATCATTTACGTTTTGAATTGTACACATTATTAATTGGGACTTCTGGGCTTGTTATCTTTCTGTGAATAAATATTCTGTACCTCTTTATAATCATATTCTGTTTGTCTTAATTGTACAATGTATCTATGGGAATTTGACGTTGCTATCTACATGCATTGTCAACCCAAATGTTTTAATTGTTGCAATTTTACCGCTTCAATCCAAGCAAAACAGGTACGGGAATAATTGAACAAGCAGTTCGAGCAAGAATTTGAACAAATTCTCAAATATTTAATAATGTGGGGCCAGAACAGTCGCATTTAGTGATTTACTACGGAATAGGCCCAGGGATGTACTGTGTCATTAACCTCAATTAAAATAATACACTAGCTTAAAAACACTATCTACAGGGCCAGTGGGGTGAGTTAGGGTGAGAGGGGGGTATATATGACCGCTGGTGCAGCCTCTGTCATTTGAACCTTTGCTATCGTGTCCTAACACGCTGGTGCAGTCTCTGTAATTTGAACCTTCATTATCGTAGTTTAGCACGCTTTTAATCAGGTGGCGCCACTTACGTAATGTCACGCTATTTACGGCAAAATCGCGAGGAGTTGCGTATCTTTGTGAAGCTATAGAATCCTTGGTCCTTCCACCAAAATTACCATATTTTAAGCTTACTTTGCTCCAATGTACACTTCATTTTGTTAACTACTTCCATACAGATATACATTTTCGATACTGGACATCCCAATTCTACATGTGATATTTGTATATTGTACCTTATTTTATATAATTATTTTTCACATTTCTTCCAATTTGTTTCATCACCTATTTATTTATTTAAATTTTATTACGGACTTATTTAATTTGCTACTTGTACCTCATAACTATTTTAATATGAACTGTATGTCTGAAATAAACTAAACAATATGAACACATTAATATGATTATTGTCAAATGAATACAGGCATACACAAGTAATTCTACATAGAGACCTGATACATCAGAATTAGTTGCAATCATGGTTGCAATGTGTGTGTGTATATATATATATATATATATATATATATATATATATATATATATATATATATATATATATATATGTATATATCCTAGTATTACCAATTATTCAGAAATACATTACATATATCGCTTTTCTGCACACAAAGATTTGAGCACATTTTACCAGAACTGCACTTACTAAACATCATGCTTACATCAACACGAGTATGTATACATTAAAAGTAAATACTTCCCAGTACAGCTATATAGGTGGCTCTTAAAATTATAATGATAATATGTACATGCCTACATATTATATATAATTATATATAATGTATTTGACCCAATATGTAGGCATGTACATATTATTATTATAATTTTAAGAGCCACCTATATAGCTGTACTGGGTAGTATTTACTTTTAATGTATACATACTCGTGTTGATGTAAGCATGATGTTTAGTAAGTGCAGTTCTGGTAAAATGTGCTCAAATCTTTGTGTGCAGAAAAGCGATATATGTAATGTATTTCTGAATAACTCCCCTCTTTGCATTTGTTGATCCCCATGTGTCCTTCGTGGATTCTGCTGAGGATATCCGGTCGCAGCGTGGTTGGTATGACGATTCTGTTGCCATACACCAACAAGTTGTCAACAACAGATAACTGTAGACGTGCACGATATAGATCGTGTATCTGGACCGGTACGTTTCTTGCATGTTCTGGCCAACCGTGTTTGATGTATTTCATAGCTATTTGTAGCTGTTCATCTGTTGCTGTCTCCTGCTTGATTTGCGTTAACTTCTGCGGAGATACAGGTTTAGTCTCCAGCGTCGCGTCGACGTGAGCTTGTATCTCCTGCTCGATGTCATGGTATTTCTGTACTCTCCAGTGGAGTTCTGGATAGGGCGTCAGCAACAGTTAACTCTTTCCCTGGCACGTACTTGGCAGAGATGCTGAAGCGCATCAGTCTCATAAGGAGTCGTTGACATCGGATTGGCGCTTTGTCTAGATCTTGGGAGTTGATGATTGTGATCAACGGCTTATGATCTGTTTGTAGAGTGAATGACTTTAGCCCTACAAGATATCTCGCAAATTTCTCGCACGCCCATGTGGAAGCGAGTAGTTCCTTCTCGATCTGAGCGTATAGTTTCTCAGTATCTGTCAGCGTTCTCGAGGCGTATGCGACTGGTAGTAGCTTGTATCCATGGAGTTGTAGGATGACTGCACCCAGTCCGTAGCTGCTTGCGTCTGCAGATACCACTGTAGGTAGGTTTGGATCGTAGAACGCGAGTACTGGAGACGTTGTCACCATGATCTTCAGTTGATCGAACGCGTGCTCTTGGCTTGCACTCCAAACCCATGCCATATCCGACTTCAGTAAATCAGTCATAGGTTTGAGTACTGTCGACAGATCTGGGAGGAAGCGACACAGATAGTTGGCCATGCCTAACAACCTGCGTAGCTCTGTCACGTTCTCTGGTGCGGACATCTTGCAAATTGCATCGACCTTTTCTGGATCTGGCTCCAGGATTCTGTCTCGAATTTGTTCCTCTTTGACAGTACCGTCAAAGTTGCAGTGTTCCGCTAATTCGTACAGATTTCGTATGAATGCTTCTAGCCCGTCGCCTGGGTGTTGAACCCGCTGATAGAATTTCGAGCGTTCGTGTATGACATTGCGAGTAGTATGTTAGGGTGATATCATTCCCCTCTGGCTCGGCGCGGC
Organism: Oasisia sp. SBJ-2009; assembly: GCA_964017155.1. Lineage (NCBI taxonomy): Eukaryota > Metazoa > Annelida > Polychaeta > Sabellida > Siboglinidae > Oasisia > Oasisia sp. SBJ-2009. The sequence continues at coordinate 35,632,000 of OZ024860.1, forward strand.
GGAGGAGGAATTCCTCCGGAGTAATTATTCCGGTCAAGTGGCGCCCTCTGGTGGATAGGTCATGAATTAGTGGTGCCATCTGGCGGATAGATTATGCACTAGTGTCGCCCCTTACGGACACGTCACGAACTAGTACTGTTCACATTTTTGTTTTGTAAACATTTGTTTTATAAACATTTGTTTTGTTTTGTAAACATAACGTGTATGTAAACTTTTGTATTTTGTTTTGTAAACATAACGTGTTTGTAAACTTCTGTTTTGTAAACATTTGTGTTGTAAACATTTTTGTTTTGTTTTGTTATGTAAACATAACTTGTATGTAAACTTTTGTTTTGTATTTTGTTTTGTTTTGTATACATAACTTGTATGTAAACTTTTTGTTTTATAAACATAACGTGTTTCTAAACTTTCTGTTTTGTAAACATAACTTGTCTCTAAACATTTTGTTTTGTTTTGTAAACATAACTTGTATGTAAACGTTTTGTTTTATAAACATAACGTGTTTCTAAACTTTCTGTTTTGTATTTTGTTTTGTAAACCCAACGTGTTTGTAAACTTTAGTTTTGTTTTGTAAACATAACTTGTCTGTACATTTTTGTTTTATAAATATAACGTGTTTGTAAACTTTCTGTTTTGTAAACATAACTTGTCTGTAAACTTACTGTTTTGTTTTGTTTTGTTTTGTAAACATACCGTGTCTGTAAACCCACTGTGTCTGTAACTTGCATTATATCCCATGCACACGCATATGCATACGCACAGGAACACGCACACGCACTCGCACACACACATGCGTACGCACTAGTAAAATACGAAACACTTGACAATGTTATCGCGTGTAAACACTAAAAATACGTGAAATTGACAAAGTCATCGTGGTGAAACGCTGAAAAGTTGTGAAATGGTACAAAGTTGGCACGCAGACATAGTAAAATATGACAAAGTTATGGTATGGTATTGAAATAGATAAATATTCCATTTTACTACAAGTTACAACAATAACTTTGTTAAATTTGTAAAAACACCACCTGTGTAACACAATGAAACGGTGAAACGTTACGAAATGGAACGAGGTTGGCACACCGACTTAGTAGAATATGAGAAACTTGACAAAGTTATGTCATGTAAACACTAAAAATACTTGAAATTGACAAAGTCATCGCCGTGACACGCTGAAAAGTTGTGAAATTATACAAAAGTTGGCACACTGAGTTAGTAAAATATGGAAAAACTTGATAAAGTCATAGCATGTAACCACTAAAAATACGTGAAAATGACAAAGTCGTCGCGGTGATATGTTGAAAAGTTGTGAAATGGTACAAAAGTCGGCACACCGAGTTAGTAAAATATGAAAACTTGACAAAGTTATGGCGTAGAATAGAAAACAATAATACTATTTACTACAAGTTAGTAATTTTTTTTTAAACACCACATGTCTAACGCAGTGAAACGGTGAAACGTTACGAAATGCTATGTAGTTAGCACACTGACTCAGGCAAATAAGAAAACTTGTCAAGGTTATCGTGTCGAAACCATTAAATGTCACTAGTTTTTAACGTTATGACTATGATGGAAGGTGTAATTTTGCAAGAAATGGTGTTACGGCCCTGATCTGACCCACCATTTAACGGAAGTTGTGTTTTCCACGTTGTAGGAAGCGTAATGTTAACGGAAGTTATTGTTTGCACATGACATAAAACTGTCCTAGCCTCGTGTGTATTGGATGCGCAACGACATATGTAAGTTGCCTACGTGGAAAACGTGATCTGTGTATGTGTGTAACCTAGATTCTGGACATGGTAGCGACGCGTGAATTACAATTTTATACTGAGAGAGAGAGAACACAATAATGAAATAAAAGTTTGCTATGTTTATTAAAACACACATGTATTTACATGTCATTCCCAAAAGCAGCTAACTAACCTTAAACATTATTTGCACCGTTGCTCTGCACAACACATTTATTTACAGGTCATGTTCCCAAGGGGCAAGTATCATACGTTTAACATTATTTCGCCATTGCTCTGAAGGATACTCCTCCAACCAACTCTTGACGGCGTTCAACTGTTCGAGTGCCACATCGGATTGTGTAAGATTTACCTCGAGTAAACGGGTCAGCCAGTCTCTAATGACTGCAGTGGAGTTAACTTTCTCCAAAGCCTCGTCAAAGTAAGTATATGTCAATTAAAATGTCCTCAGAAGAAACACTCGTGTTGGCGTTGACTAGGGTGGTCTTTCTCGCAACCGTAGCAGCACAGTTTCGTAAGCTCATCGACACCGCATGCGATGTAACGTGCAAACGTCTTCTTCATTGCGTTAACAGGATAGTCAATGGTAATGTTGGACGAACTTGGAACAGGGGATGTAGAACGTGCGCAAGTCGACGCTTCGTCGCCGGTTTGAAGTTCGGCCTGAAACAGCACGCACGCACGCACGCATGCTGTCTTGTGAAGAACCCCTAGGTGAGTGACATTGTAGATGGTGTAACCGTTACCTTTACTTTTCTTAATGGTGAGAGACACCCGTGTCCCTACCAAAGTGTTCAACTTGTGCATCTGTATGCTTTCGTGCATAACAGAAAAGACTTTTGCACCAACGTGGTACATACGTTTGCTCCACCATTTAGGCGGGTGTCTTTGTTACGGACGATATGTGAGGCGCCATGTTTTACGGAAGTTATGTTTTGTATGTGGTAAGAAGCGTGATTTTTAACGGAAACATACCACGGTATATTACTACAACGTTTAACTCACCACGACGGCGTCCAAGGTGTTGCCCGCCGCGGCCCTCTTGCGACGGGTGCAACGACCGCTGGACATATGTCTCTTCCTGTTGCCCCGCCTCGAAAATGTCTTCCCGCAGTGCGGTCAATCGAGCCCTGTCGGCGATGGTGGTAGTGGTAGTGGTGGTGGGATGGCGCGGACTTCCGACTACAAGAACGAACGAGATTTTTAGTAATGTAATGTACATTAATATTTGTATTCGCGTTTTCCAAATTTGTTTACACGAAAAATAGAAATAGAAATATGCCATTGACAAATACCTACCACATGAACTGTTTCCGAATCTTTACCCGACGCTGTCGCCACTGGGACCCGCTCAATAAAATGACTGGTTGCCTCGTCGCTCTCGTTACTTGTGTTTTGCATGCCGCAAACCGGTTTGTAGTGGCAGGACTCTGGGTGGTTTAGCACTTGGGTCACGTGGGTGGGTCGAAACGCTACAACCAATCACAACTCGACAAACATGCACGGTGACACGACGATACATTGTTACAAGAATGCTATTTCTGGTATAAGCGCACCGTTTAATTTAACATTGTATCGAGTTGGATGAAAAAACAGTGGAGTCACAGAGTACAACAGTTAACGGCTATAATATTAAGTCACGTGATCGATTAGCCGAATACATATCCGTCAGATAACTCCACCTGTTCTTTCACCTAGTTTGTAGTTCGTCATCTATCCGCGAGGGGTGCTATATGACCCCTAACGCCATTTTGACGTAATTTAAAAAAATACGACACGAATTTGGACAGTACTAGTTCGTGAATTGTCCGCAAGGGGCGCCACTAGCACACGGCCTATCCACCAGGGGGCGCCCTTAAAAAATAAGACGCACGAATTTGAACAGTACTAGTTCGTGACGTGTCCATAAGGGGCGCCACTAGTGCATAATCTATCCGCTAGATGGCGCCACTAATTCCTCCTCCTCCGCGCCGCGCCAGAGGGGGAATTATATCACCCTAACATACTACTATTGCGCCTCGGAATAAACTATGCTTCAAACTTTCGAAGTACTGTGTCGTAATCGTTAGCGTCTTCGGGATTTGTTCCTGACGTTGCGAATGTCATCGATTTATATATGTGTTCAGCTTCGTTCCTCATGGCGTAGATCAGTGCACTTACCTGTACCTCGCCGTCGTCTTTATTTAGCTTCGTCGCTAAACGGTAACGTGAGAACCGGTCATGCCATTCCGGCCACGCGTTCGGCTTGTCGAACTGGAAGTTGGTCGGCGGGTTGAACTTCGACATTCTTCCGCTTTTCCGTTGTTTTCTTCTTCTCCTTTTTTCACTCAGTCTTTTTTCGTGATATACATCGATCTCACTTCGACACCATGTCTCGTAATACGACACATTCTACACATCGTATACATGATACTAGTTATAGTCATTTTCATTTCAAGATGTCGCAGTACTTGCATGATGCATTCATGCATATACATGATACTAATTATAGTCATTTTCAATTCAAGATGTCACAGTACTTGCATGATGCATTGATGCATATACATGGTATTTATTATAGTCAGTGTCATTTCAAGATAATGTCACAGTATTTGCTTGATGCAATTATCCATCCACATTACTCGTATTACTGACATCGAGGTTTTCGGATCGCCCGGCCTGTTCTCGTTTTGTACAGTCCGTCACGATCCACCACAGCAGGTGACCAAGTTACGTGCAATGGAACGTCACTGTTCGCTTCCGACCCACTCAACTTCTGTCTGTAGTTGTGCTCGGTGGGTTGAGTCTTCCGATTCTCGTCCTCAAATCCCACTTTCCTGCTGTCACACACAATTGGTGTGTCTGGAGTCTGGACTGCCACACACGGTTGGGGTGTTTGGACTGTCGTATTCACATCGAATCGTTTTCTTCTCAGATTCTACTTCTCGTATGTGTCGCCTATTACTCTCACCCTTCCATTTTGTGTTTCCACAAAAAAGGAACGCGGTTCCTGACATTTCTCCCGTACCACTGCAGGTGACCACAGACTCGGAAACAAATCACGAGAGTGCTGATCGTGGTTCGTCCTTTGAACCTCTTGTCGTTGTTGCAGTCTCTTGTAGATTTCTTTGTTTCCAAGTTTGTTTTTCATTCGCACAGGAAGGTTGCCTTGTACTTTCCTTGTATACAGCATTTCTGCCGGGCTTGGCAACACGTTGTCTACCGGTGTTGTTCGAATGCATAACAAAGCGAGATATGGATCGAGTTTGGAAGATTTAGCTTTCTTCATGGTCATTTTCACTGTTTTTATTGTGCGTTCGATAAATCCATTTGACTTTGGATAGTGCGGAGAACTTGTGACATGATCGAAGCACCATTCCTTCGCAAACTTGCGATAGGTTTCGCTGTCATGCATAGGCCCGTTGTCAGTCACAATGCGTTGTGGTATGCCATGCTCGTAGAAGATTTGCTTTGTGAGACTCACTACAGTCTGGCTGGTACATTGTCCCAGGGGAATCTTCCGCACAATGGGAAACTTAGTAGTCCGCGACTATCAAATGGTCATGCCCATCAAAGTAGAACAGATCAGATCCAACAACCTGCCATGGGCATATTGGTATTTCGTGTGGTCCGAGTGTCTCCGCTGGTTGCGCACACTGATACTCTTGACATGTCGCACACTGGTGAACCACTTTGTCGATGTCTGTATTCATGCTGGTCCAGAAGACACAACTTCTCGCGCGCAGTTTACACTTTTCAGCTCCCTGGTGTCCAGCATGGATTTGTTGCAGTATATCTTGCTGCATGCTCCGAGGTATGACAATTCGTTCACCCTTCCGCAGCATACCATTTTCGACTAAGAGTTCGTCCCTGTATGACCAATATTGTCGCAGCTGTGTTGGCATCTCCTTCATCGAATCTGGCCAGCCGTCTACAACAAATTCCCGGAGAGTTGATAGATTGTTGTCTTTCTTGGTTTCTTGTTGCAGCTGACTGAGCTTGTCAGAGCTGAACTGCACAAATGTCACCTTTATGTCAAGGTGGATGTGCTCATGTCGATTGCTTGGTAACGGCGACATAGCATCCGCGACAAGCATGTCTCGCCCTGGACGATACTTGACAGTCATGTAGTAGCCCTGGATGCGCAACAGCATGCGTTGCAGTCTTGGTGGAGCTGATGTGAGATTCTTGAGGCTAATCATCTCTAGATGTTTGTGATCGGTCTCGACCACAACGTTACTGCCGTAGATGTAGGTGTGAAATCTCACAGCCATACACCACAGCCAGCAGCTCTCTTTCTATGTTCGCGTAACGATATTCCGTCTCAGTCAACGACTTGCTGGCAAACGCCACTGGCTTGTTGTCTTGGAGCAGCACTGCCCCTAGTCCTCTTGACGATGCGTCGACCTGGATAGTCGTCTCCTTGTTCCGGTCGAAGTAGACTAGCGTAGTCTGTGTAGCGATCACGTCTTGGATCTTTGCGAATGCCTCCTGATGAGACGCGTTCCACTGGAAGTCAACATCTTGTTTCATCAAGTCTCGGAGTGGTGCTGTGAGTTGTGCGAGTTGGGGAACGAATGGAGACATGTATGTCGCTATCCCCAAGAACTGTTGCAGACACGTCTTGTTTGTCGGAGCTGGTGTATTTCTGATGTCTTCCACTCTTTCAGGGTCGGGGTGAATCCCTTTGCATCATACACCATGCCAAAGAAGTGGATTCTTTCCTGCCCTATGGCACACGTCTCGCTGTTAAACGCAAGTCCATTTTCTCGTGCCACCTACATCAAGTTGTGTAGGTGTTTGTCGTGTTCTCTTCGTCTTTCCGTACACAGCGATGTCATCTGCGATTCCAAGTGTTCCTGGGCATTTCTCCAGGATCTGGTCCATCCGTTGCTGGAAAACGTCTTGGGACATCACTAGTCCGAAGGGCAAACGCTGGAAGCAAAACCTTCTAAATGGCGAATTGAAGGTTGTTAGCAGCTGTGACTCAGCGTCTAGCTTCACATACCAGTATCCGTTCTTCGCATCAAGCTTGGAGAAGTGCTTGGATCCCGCGAACTGGTGTGTGATCCCCTCGAGAGTGGGAGTGTGATGATGACGTCTCTTAATGGCCTTGTTAAGTTCTTTGGGATCAAGGCATATGCGTAGCTTACCATTTTGTTTTCTCGAATACGCCAAACTGTTTACCCGGTTCGTCTACTTTACGGGTCACTCCATTTTTGACCATCTCGTCTAGACAGTTCTTGATCTCATCTTTGAGCTGGATTGGACATTTCCTAGGTGCATGTATCACCGGTTGTACTTGTGGATCCGTCACGATGTGGTATTCACCGTGGAAATTGTCGATGCAGTCAAACTTATTTGGATACTGTTTCAACAAATCGTCAATGCGGACACCATTGTTTTCGTTACTCTGGATGCTTTGTTCGTCTGCTTGGACAGCGCAGTGCAGTGTCACAAGGTCGAGTTGTCTCAAGCTGGGTAAACCAATGATACCTGGCCCCTCGGTGTCGACTAGAAAGAACTTCGTGTCGTACCAGCGGCCATGACTGTATTGGCAGGGAATCGTCACAACACCAAACTGCTCAATTCGTGTACGCAGTGAGTATGGTGTTTTGGTGTTTCACAATCCCTCCAGGTCTTGGGTAACCGTCTGCTGTTAGACATTATGGATGCATTCGACGGTAGATGCGAAGAGGGAATGTGTTACCCTGTACACCAGTGTCTACTTTCAGCCTGAGTGTGTGATTTCCAGGTTTTGAATCAAGTTTGATGTTCAGTGTGGCGAACACTTCATCGCGTGTATCAACACGGCTGATCTTTGTTTCAGCGAACGACATGTGTTAAAAATGTTCATCCATGCACTCTGTTGATTGTCCCCTGGTAGAATGTACAGTACCTTTCTGACGGCCATTATGTCCACGTCTAGTCATTGACTGGTGTTGAGGTCTAAACTGCCTTTTCTGCTGCCTATCTCTTTACTTCGATCTTCTCTGTTTTGTTAGTCTACAGACTTTGCCCCAATGGTTGGGCTTACCACAATTGTTGCATATTGTCCCGTATGCTGGACACTGATCCCGTGTGTCATTCTGGTGGTTGCCGCTACAGTTGTGGCATTTCCTTATAGTAAATGTTCTCATAGCATTGACGGTTGTTCCTTGTGTCTCATAAGAGCTATTGAAGCTTCAAATGTTCTACCTCGTTCCAAGGCTTGTTCTGTTGTGAAGTCTTGGGCTGTGCTTAACAGCTCTTTTTGCAATTCCATGTGTCTTATTCCGGCAATACATTGTTCCAGCACACGTTCGTTGGACTCCCTGTCATCGCGAAAGTCGCATTGCTTGCAATGTTAGTCTTGTAATAAAGTCGTCCACTGACTCGCCATCTTGTTGTCGGTAACTTTGAAGGTACAAACGGGCGACACGAAAATTATGTTTAGGTTCGATCTGTTCATCGACTTTTCTCCATATGTGATCGGGATCATTTCTTGCGGCGTCTGTTAGCGTCCACGAGTTAAAACATTTTAGTCCATCCTCTCCTGCCAATAGCCGAATGTGGTCCACTTGTTTGGCCTTTTTTTTTATCTTTTACGTTAAAATACAGTTGACATTTCTGCTTAAAATACTTAAATGTCTTCGGCAGGTCTGCGCTGGTCCAGTCCATGTGTGGCATGCATTCCGCCATATCTACACGAGTGTTCAATGACGCCCCATTACTACTTTTACGCGCACATTTATTTTGCCGTATTTGCGTCGCTTGTTTCAATGATTTCGAGCGGTATCATTATCGCTTGGATAGCAAGGCTTGGGCAGTCTTACCTGGGTTATCCCACCGCTGCCACCATGTAATTGTATGTTGTTGTACTTGACGATAACCAACCATTATTGTAAGATTAGTTTAATGTTGTACATGAACATGCACTGCCATGCTGGACGTTATTCACGTGATGATTTCTGCAAGTGTCTCTTGAAATGATTGACCTTATCGTTACATATTGCATGCCAAGAGTAATATATTATGTCTGCAAATCAACTTTTGCCGTCATGAATGAGAATGTATTTAAGTATGATCATCAAGGAAGCTAAAACATCATCAATTCACAAGTAATGCTACAAACACATTTACCTGTATATTTATTTATTTCCTTACTACCCCGAGGGTATATTCCAGGGAATAGTTTAAAGCACTTCATGGTGCAACATTTTAAAGTTAGTTTTTAAAATAGTTCTGTCCCCATAATATCACATCATGCCTTCAGCACTTGCTCAGCTCCCCCTACCACCTTTCTTGTTACCCAGGGGAACACTGTGGAGTTGTCGTAAGATGCAACCATGGAAATTTGGATAAGAACGAATTCTAAAATGTAACGCAGCAACTTATGTGTGAAAGAAAGATATTGCATGGTGAGAGTTGTATAACTAAGACTATTGTTTTGTTTTCAGCATCCAAGGAGTTTGGGGATGTCAGACCTCAAGCTGCATCCATGGCTATGTCTTCTCTCCCTCCACCTTCCCAGTTACCCTCTCAGCTGACTTCACCGGCCCACCCTCTCCCACCCCCTCTCACTGGGTTTGTTGCAAGTGGCACCCCATCTAAGGTGGGTTTATCTTGAGCACTCTATCCAGATTTCAGGATTTTTATACCATTTTACAGTAGAGCATACAAACGTAATAATTTTGTGGGAAACATATGTAACACATATGTTGAATTGCCGGTGAGTTTTGCGCGAGTTTGTTTTGTGAATTTGTTATTTCAGTAATGTTAGTGATTTTATTTTGTAACCTAGTGTGTGTATATGATTATAAAATATGATGATTGGTTTGGCTGTTGTATGTTGTCATTTTCCTAGTTAGGTCGGAAAGTAAAAGATCGCCCGGAACCGATTTTGCGGCAGAGGACATGAAGGAAACTATTCCAGCAATATTTGTTTATATAGCTGGAACATTTTGAATATTGAATTGCGGAAAAAGGCTTGAATATTATTTTTTTAAATACAAATTTGATATGTTTGCCATGCTTTACCGCAGAACTGAGTGAGGTGTTGCATCAGAATCCGAGAAGGGGTGAACGTACAGCATGAACTTTTTCCTCCCCAAGTTGTTGGCAGATTGAGTGTCAAAAACCGACCCATAACTGCATTCCTGGATGGTGCTGGGCAAGATCGTGAAAGATTCCAACCAAAATTACAACCACATATGTATCAACGTTCTGACGAGAACAGTAGTTCCCCCTCATTCAGCGCATCATCTACATATAGACATATTCTGCTGTCTGTCTCTTGGTGGTCATTCGCCGACATCGATATGCCAGCACTATTCGACTTTACATGTTTACACTGGTAGTTTGTGGCATCTTGTAAGATGCCACAAACAAAGCACATTGGCAACACTTTTCTGCGTGTGCCTTTCCCTCGTTATTCTCTGATAATGACTTTCAAGCTCTCTGGTCGGTACGTGTCCCAGACAGTGTCTGATCTAGAACAGCTTTGTAGTTGTCTTTCAGTCCATGGAGTGAAGATGATAGTGTCACTGTATTCACCGAACGTTTCTGTGTCGTCGAGTGGCAGGGATGTACTATCGCTGCACCATCGAACTCTTTAGCATCAACATAAGAGGGTGTTTCTTGTTGAAAATGTGGTTCATTGCAATGCAGCAACTCATGTTTTGTGCTCGTTAGTCGACATTTCCCATGCAGTGACAATGCTGGCGGCCACGGATGGTTTTCATGTGCAAACACTCAGCCTGTCTGGTGTTACGAACTTGTGCACCACTGAACAGCTGGCTGAAGAGATTGTAGTTTCTCTTTATTTGTTGAAACTATTGTTTTGCCTTTGAGTTTGTCATAGTGAATGACGACGCTTGAATAAGGGTAGTTGTTTTGTCTTGATGGCCTTGTGGATAGAGATCTTCCTTTCAATAAGCAACGTATTTTGAATACTGCTCTTTCCTAGAGCCTACGAATGTTTGTTTAAACATAAAAAAGTATGTTTCTTATGGCTTAGTGCAAGCTTGAAATGACAAATTTCTGATAAAGTGTGCACTACGTATCGGTACCCAATGTTATAATGTACGCGTGCAGCTACGTGTGCATATTGGAATTATAATAATCAGTTTTGAGCAAATTGGCAACCATTTAAAATTTATGCAAATTGTATAACGTACAAAATATAAAAGAGTCTTGCAGCCATAAACGTCTCCTGTAACCTTCCAAAATACAAACATTGTTATAGTGTTAGTAGATGATAAAATTGGAATTATGAAATATTTAGTTTTTGACCTTCGTCTGACCTTGACTTTTACTTTTAAATCCGGGCAGCCCCATTTTAGAAGTTGTACATGTCCATAAGGTATCTGTGTGCACAATATGTGTTTTGGACATTTTGTGTAAATGACTGTGATAAAGAATAACGATATTTATATATTTGCTAATTTGTCGGCCATTTTGAATTTATGCAAATTTAATAATCATCTCATAGAAAGATGTGGGTCCCAAAATAAATGCGCTTTTGAAAACATTTTAAATTATCATTACAATCTCGATATATTGGACAATAGGATTATATAACTGATCTTTGAGCTTGATCTGACCTTGACCTTGGCATTTAAAATCAGGCAGCCCCCTCTAAAAAAATTTATATGGTCCTAAGGTACAACTGTGCCAAATTTGGTGCTTTGGCCCAGCGTGTAACGATTCCTTTAAAATGTCTAGTCGTTTAATTGTCACCGTTCATGTATAGCGATTTTCGCGTTAAAGTCCCAACGTACAGACATTGTTCGAGACAACGTCCGGCCTCGCAAACGTGGCGTGACGTCACATCTAATGTTCGTCGAACTTGGAACAAGAAACAGTTGTGCGCTTTCAATACATCTAGAAGCGGTCGTACACTATAGGCACTGCACGTTTTGAAGACACGAATAAATTCTGAACAGAGCTGTTAGATAGGAGCTGGGGCACCCACCCCCTGTGGAACCAAACGCGCAAAGATCTCGCACAATCTCCGACGTCTCGTCGTTTAGTACGGTACATGTTTAAGTATTTATGCCATCCGTGTGAGGGCCCTGTGTGCTAAAGAGCCCCAGCTCGGATGGATTAGCCCTCTTCTGAATGACAAAACTCGCCATTGCTTTACTGTCTTCGATTCCATCAAGATGCTGCCACCGTCGCCGCCATGGTTACCATCGTAACAAGGTAAGCAACACGATGGAAAAGTTCACTTTTCCTACCAAAACAATGCTAATTTAAACCTAAACGTTGCTAGTCGCGTTGAAAGATTGTGGTATTCATGTGTTATTGTTGCGTTTTCTGGTGTGTGCACCAATGGCAATGATCGATGATATTGCATTCTACAACCACGCCACGCCAGCGGAACCAGTCGACCTGGAATACGTCCCGTCACGATCATCAAACACGGACTGAACCTGTCACACATCCGATGGCTCTGCCAAGAACGCTCAAGTCATACCTGGTAGACCCCATTCCGGTCGTACGTTTGGCTCGAGTCGCACGAAACATGACGCGATATCGTCAGAGTGCAATACAAATCGCCGAAATTTTAACGCCATGGCGCGTCTATCGAATCTGCCGTTATAACTGGTATCTCATAGATAGAAGCTCCGCATCGCCTGTCATGACCGAGTCTAACAACACACAGCCAGAGACCCGTATCTAACAACACACAGCCAGATACCCATATCTAACAACACACATCCAGAGACCCGTATCTAACAACACACAGCCAGAGACCCGTATCTAACAACAGAGCAGCCAGAGACCCGTATCTAACAACACACAGCCAGAGACTCGTATCTAACAACACACAGTCAGATACCCGTATCTAACAACACACAGTCAGAGACCCGTATCTAACAACACACAGCCAGAGACTCGTATCTAACAACACACAGTCAGATACCCGTATCAAACAACACAACAGCCAGAAACCCGTATCTAACAACACAAAGTCAGAGACCCGTATCTAACAACACAGCAGCCAGAGACCCGTATCTAACAACACAGCAGCCAGAGACCCGTATCTAACAACACAGCAGCCAGAGACCCGTATCTAACAACGCACAGTCAGAGACCCGTATCTAACAACACACAACCAGAGACCCGTATCTAACAACACACAGCCAGAGACCCGTATCTAACAACACACAACCAGAGACCCGTATCTAACAACACACAGCCAGATACCCGTATCTAACAACACACAGCCAGAGACCCGTATCTAACAACACACAGTCAGAGACCCGTATTTAACAACACACAACCAGAGACCCGTATCTAACAACACACAGCACGAGACTCGTATCTAAGAACACGCAGTCAGAGACCCGTATCTAAGAACACACAGTCAAAGATCCGTATCTAGCAACACACAGCCAGATACCCGTATCTAACAACACACAGCCAGAGACCCGTATCTAACAACACACAGCTAGAGACCCGTATCTAACAACACACAGTCAGAAACTCGTATCTGACAACACACAGCCAGAGACCCGTATCTAACAACACAGCAGCCAGAGACCCGTATCTAACAACACACAGCTGGAGACAGTCACACGTATCTAACAACACATAGCCAGAGACCCGTATCTTACGACACAGCAGCCAAACTTTGTTACCAAGCAATTTGTAATGCAAAAATGTGCTAATGGTAGCTAAGCGCAGTGGTGCAGTGGTACAGTGGTGCAGTGGTGCAGTGGCTAAAGCTTCCGATTCTCGACTATGATAACCCGGACTCAAACCATGTGGTGCCACATCAAACCATGGGCAAGTTGTTACACTCTACATTTCTCCAATTAACTCAGTTATATGAATGAGGAACGAGTATCTGGCTATTGACGGTGGTGCATACGCCGAGATAGTGTTCATTGCAAGAGGTCTGCCAGGGAGTAGAGTGAAAAGCGTGTTGAGTAATCTTGAGGATCGGCTGGTCGCATATAGAGTTAAACAAGCCTTACTTACTGTTTAATGAACAGAGACTTGGAAGTGCCGACCTCAGCAATCAATCATTCCTAGGTTGAATGTATGCATGTCACATTTAATATTTATTGAAATTTAGATTCACAACAAAATGATAATAAAGCCATTGATTATAGTTAATAAAATCAGTTTTGTAAAATAATATGGTACAATTAAATAAATTACCCACCTCGCAATGACAGTCATCCCATGAGAGTCACAACTTTGTGCCATATACAAGAACTCATAGGACATTAGTCTCGCCAATATCATTATCTTGCTAATCAGGTTACTTCTGTCCAGTCCCACGTGTGACCGTAATAGCAAGGTTCCTGTGTAGTTTATTTTGCGTCTATATCATGAGCCGCCAGTTCTGAAACCTTCGCACCCGGATATCAGTGCACTGGAAATACGTAACTTCAATGGGCTGATGTGCTCAATGTACATGTTTATCTTGGACCATATTGGCTTTAGTTAATCGAGCATATGAAAGGACATGAACGTGACCGAAGAAACGAGATTCCACACGTGTTATACATAAATGATTATATCACATTTATTGTTACACGAAGTTACAGTATTCCAGTGCACCGGACTTACTTAACAACGACATCGTATGATGTAATGTTTATATGTCCAGTCGGCGCACATACACACGCATCATATTCTCTTAACAACGGTCAGTCACGTCCAACCGCTGGGTCTATCTCAGGTACTTTGACCAGACCAACGTCACTCCCGGGCTGTCGTCGCGGTCTTCCGACTGTTCCACTAGGTCAGCGGTATACGAGATCCACGATATTCGAGGTCCGCGGTATTCGAGGTCCGCGGTATACGAGGTCCGCGGTATACGAGATCCACGATATACGAGGTCCGCGGTATTCGAGGTCCGTGGTATACGAGGTCCGCGGTATACGAGATCCACGATATACGAGGTCCGCGGTATTCGAGGTCCGCGGTATACGAGGTCCGCGGTACACGAGGTCCGCGGTACACGAGGTCCGCGGAATACGAGGTCCGCGGTATACGAGGTCCGCGGTATACGAGGTCCGCGGTACACGAGGTCCGCGGTACACGAAGTCCGCGGTATACGAGGTCCGCGGTAAACGAGGTCTGCGGTATATGAGATGTCTCACTGCGTGTACCCGACCATCAGATGTCTGAGTGCGTTTACCCGAATAGCAGATGTCTCACTGCGTGTAGCCGACTAGCAGATGTCTCACTGCGTGTAGCCGACCAGCAGATGTTTCACTACGTGTAGCCGACTAGCAGATGTCTCACTGCGTTTACCCGACCAACAGATGTTTCACTG
The DNA here is from genome assembly GCA_964017155.1 of Oasisia sp. SBJ-2009. NCBI lineage: Eukaryota > Metazoa > Annelida > Polychaeta > Sabellida > Siboglinidae > Oasisia > Oasisia sp. SBJ-2009. Next base: position 35,647,006 of record OZ024860.1, read on the forward strand.
CGTGTACCTGACCAGCAGATGTGTCACTGCGTGTACCCGACCTGCAGATGTCGTCTAGGCCGTGTACCCGACCATCAGATATCCCGCTTCGTGTACCCGCCAGTAGATGTCGTGTCGCTGCGTGTTCCAACAGAAGGGTGAATAATGATTGTGTTGGCACGTGACGTCACACTTTCGTGTCTCCCATCTCGCTCGGCCGTCTCTCCAGATGGACCATCCCAGTCTCCGGTGTCTCCGGCACAGTGCCAGTGATTGGCTGCTCTTCCGGTGACCAGATCTCGCCATTGTTCTCCGTGCCCGGGAACCAAACGGTCTGCTCCTGATGTCGTCGATAAAGACAGACCGAAACTACAATGATTACTACGACGAGGGCTATGGACAGGACCACGGCCAGGGCGATGATGCCGGCAGCTGTTGCCTTGCTCCCGACGACAGGCTTTGCAATGGGAGGCGACGGTGCAGACGCCGTGGATTGTTCGCCAGGCAGCGGGGTTGTCGTCACTGACGTTCGTGTGCCTGTGGCATTTGACGTTATCGGTGTGCCTGTCTCTGTTTGAGTTGAAGGTGTCGTTGATTGTTGTGTTGTACGGGGTGATGAAGTTGTTGTTGTTGGAACGGTTGTCGATGTAGTTGACGACATAGTTATGTTCGTTAGCTCAGATTTTGATGTTGGTGCTGCATATGTTGTTGCAGGTGTACTTTCTGTGTGAGCTGTTGGTATAAGTAGTTGTGTTGTTGGCTTGATCACAGTGCCAGTTGTCGTTGTGTCTGGTATGTCCGTATTTGTAGTTTCTTGTGTTGCCACAGTTGTTGTTTCTGGCATGGTCACTGTAGTTTCTTGTGAAGTCGACACTATTTCTGTTGTTGGTGAGTTTTTAGTAATTGTTTCATGTACAGTTGCACTCGTCGTTGTAGGTGTTGTTGGTGTCGGTGTAAACGTTCTCGTAGTTGGCACTGTCGTGGTTATGTCTGTTGTAATCGATGTTGCAGACGTGGTATTTAACGGTGTTGTTGTGATGTTTGCTGTTATTGTTGTTGTGGAAGTTGACACTAGCATTGTGGTAATCAAGTCTGACGTCACAGCACTAAGTGTTGTCGTTGATGATGTCGACGTAACAGGCGATGTTGCTAGTGTTGTTTTTGTTGTTGTTGATATGGTAGGTGTTTCTGTTGCTGTGGCGATACGAGTTGTGGTCGAGGCAGTATGTGTTGTAGATGTGGTTATTGTATTGTTAGTAGGAGGTTGTGTTGTGGTGGTAGATGTTGTGGTTGAAGTGGTCAGTGTTGTGTTAGGTGTTGTTGTTGATGATGTAGATGGTGTTGTTGTTCTTGTGGACGTTGATGTTGTTGTAGCAGTAGAAGTTGGTGATGCGGTGGTCGGTCTTGTTGTAGGTATTGTGGTGGTTGGCACGGTTATTGTAGTAGCTACAATTGTGGTAGATGTTGCTGTGGTTGATGTACTTGTGGTGGTAGACATTGTTGTGGTGATAGGTGGTAACAAGGTTGCTGTGGTTAGTGGTGGTGTGGTGCTAAACGCTGTCGTTGTAGGAAATGTAGTTGTTTGTGTCGTGATAGTAGATGTGGCTGGAATTGGTGTAATAGTGGTAGATCTCGTGGGTGTGGTGGAAGATATCGTAATGGAAGGTGTTGTGGTTGAGGTAGTAGATGTTGTGGTTGTAGGTATTGTTGTTGTGGTTGTAGTGGTAGGTGTCGTGGTTGTGGTGGAAAGTGTTGTTGTAGTAGGTGTTGTGGTTGTGGATATTGTGGTTGTAGGTGTTGTAGTATGTGTTGAAGTGGTAGGTGCTGTGGTTGTGGAGGTAGTTGTCGTTATAGGTAGTGTGGTTGTGGTGGTAGGTGTTGTGGTTGTGGTGGTAGGTGTTGTGGTTGTCGTTGAAGGTGTTGTAGTTGTGGTGATAGGTGTTGTTGTGGTAGGTGTCGTGGTTGTGGTGGTAGGTGTCGTGGTTGTCGTTGTAGGTGTTGTAGTTGTGGTGGTAAGAATTGTTGTGGTAGGTGTTGTGGTTGTGGTGGTAGGTGTCGTGGTTGTGGTGGTAGGTGTCGTGGTTGTTGTGGTAGGTGTTGTGGTGGTAGGTGCTGTGGTTGTCGTTGTAGGTGTTGTAGTTGTTGGGGTAGGTGTGGTAGTTGTCGTTGTAGATATTGTGGTTGTGATGGTAGGTGTTGTAGTTGTGGTGGTAGGTGTTGTGGTTGTGGTGGTAAGTTTCGTGGTTGTCGTTGTAGGTGTTGGGGTAGGTGTTGTTGTTGTGGTAGTAGGTGTTGTAGTTGTCGTTGTAGGTTTTGTGGTTGTCGTTGTAGGTGTTGTAGTTATTGGGGTAGATGTGGTAGTGGTCGTTGTAGGTATTGTGGTTGTGGTGGTAGGTGTTGTAGTTGTGGTGGTAGGTATTGTGGTTGTTGTGGTAGGTGTTGTGGTTGTTGTGGTAGTTGCTGTGGTTGTTGTGGTAGGTGTTGTGGTGGTAGGTGTTGTGGTTGTGGTAGAAGATGTTGTCGTCGTACTTGGGACTGTAGGATTGCAGCAAGTGCCCGCTCCACCAGTTTCCTTTGTTATGCACACACAGATTGTGCGCGTGACATTTCCCTTCAAGTTGCTCGCGGTGCACGTGTACAGTCCGCTCTGTGCACGTTGCACGTTCTTCGTGCTCCACAGAGCCGTCGTCCGGTAGTGCGTGCGATTTGACGATGGCGCGATGCTGATTGAATCGCCAGCCGGCGCTACCCACATGACTTCCGGTGGCGGATCAGATCTAGCCGCGCAGGACAGGAAGAGGTCTCGACCCTCGGGCAGAGTGACGTTCTCGGTGACACCAGTGAAGACGGGGGGCGTGCAATTAAAGTCTGACGGCTGCAAATTCCAGATGTAGACAACTTCACCCTGTTTCATGCAGTTGTCGTTGTAGCCTCTTCCAAACACGGTCGTCAGCCAAATGCGATACCAGCGCATCTCGCAGTTACAGTGTAGTGGGTTGCTGCCTGTCTTGGTTAAAGGGATTTTGGCGAGGAGCGGTCCTAGTGCTGGATCAATATACTGAATCTGGTTGTTCTCGAAGCCGAGAGTTTTTAGGCCGATATCGACGTACGGCTGAAGGTCCTCGACGCTCATGGACCTAATTCTGTTGCCATCGAGTATGAGAGTTTCTAGGTGTGGCAAAGTTTGCGCTAATCCGACCGGCAGGCGGGTCAGTAAGTTTGAGCTCAGGTCAATTGTTTCGATATTGGGTGAATTGCGGAATGTTACACCGGTAATGCTCGTTAGCTTGTTCATTCTGAAATCGAACTCTCTCAGGCCGGCGAAGTTGGAGAATAAATCAGGCTGAAGTTTATCGATCGACCCTTCCTTGAGAATGAACTTTGTGACAGTACGTAGGCGCGAATACCTTCGGAAGTCAAGTGCGGACGGTTGCAAGTGATTCTTGCTCAGGTCGAGTCGTTGAGTAGTGACGTGCTCTAAGAAGGCCAGGTCTGTCACTCGACTTCTCACCAGTGACAATTCAGTCAAGTTAGCTCCCGTAAAAAGGGTTTTATCAATCTCAAGTGCTTTCTCGTTATAATCGAGCGTGAACTGATTGAGTGCGCTGCTCAGTGGCCGCAGCACGCCGCCCGTGAGTCGTGAGATGGAGTTGGCGGAGAGATCTAACGAGACAACGGACGCTCCTGCGAACGTGCCCTCATTCAAAACATCTACTTTGTTATTATCCAGCCGCAGTTCCTGGAGATGGAGTCCTTCAAACCCGGAATGTGGCAATTCCTCGATATTATTCATTTGCAGGTTGAGATTGCGTAGCTTCGTCAGTCCTCGGAACGCAGCCGAATCAATTTTCTCGATTTTGTTCGAACCCAGCTTTAGTGTTTCGAGTGCTGGTAGGTTTTCGAAAGCGCTCCGTCCAAGTTCGCGTAGCTTACCGTTGTCCATTTCCAGTGTGCGCAGTACCGGAAGTAACGGGAACGTGTGTGTCGATGACATCGAAACAACACTATTGTAACCGAACATAATTTTGACTGTGTCGTTGGGGAACCCGAAAGGAATCTCAGTTAGCCGCTTGTGCTTGCAGTAAACTGTCATATCGCCATTTATACGCAGGCAGTCACACGAAGTTGGACACTCGCCGTACGTCAGACGTGACATCTCCACCAGCACCGCCGCCACTAGTAGCGCCACCACACGGAACATGACGTCAGACGCACTAGAGACACAAATCTACTTGGTATGTGACCCGTTCATTCGGTATCAAGCTGCGACCTGAAACAAATAGGAAGAACTTAGTCAATGTGCGTCTACAAAGATTGTGACATTCTTTATATCACAAACGCAGGTTTTAATTGCATTCTTTTAGATCAACTGCAATGTCTAACGGTTGATAATTAAGAAAGTATGTGCACGACATGTAAAGTCCTTTAACAAAGTCTACAATTGTATATAACTATGCTACGGGAAATGTGATATCAGATTCATGCACAATTCTATAGAATATTCTGCATAGTATATATAGAAAACAAATATAGCCATGCATTTTTCTTTTCTATGCATTTCTATAGACTTTCGTATAAAATGTTATAAAACATATTGTCTGCAGCATATTTTCAATATAATTAAATATGTATTTCAATACAATTCTAATGAATATGTTTGCTGTAGCATATTTCCTTTAGGATTATATAAATTATGATAAAATAATATAGATTTAGGAGAGACGAAGGCGCATTAATCATGCTGATTTATGGCGCCCCCGTGTTCAAGGTGCCTGATTTCTCCCATGCGGTACCATATCATTCTATAAAATATTATTTTCTCATAAAAATCAAATCTACAGTATTCTATAGTTTTTGCTATTGGGCATTGTACAACACCTCAGCTATTCGTGAAGCGGGTGACTCGGTCAACATTACAATACACGTCAACAGTTTAAGTACGTGGATAAAAATGCGGCATCTACGTCGTTTTGTGTCGCCCAGTCATGCAATCACAGTTAGGTAGTTATTTACAACATGTTCACCTTGATAAAGATTTATTTACCACGACGCATATTGCTATAACACGTATAACAACTATGAGCATTGCCGCCAGTAATGACCAACCCAAACACATGCACATGGCGGGTGTGGTACAACGGAGTGGATCCACACTGGACATATATATATATATATATATATATATATATATATATATATATATATATATATATATATATATATATATATATATATATATATACATACATATATACATACATACATACATACATACATACATACATACATACATACATACATACATACATACATACATACATACATACATACATATATACATACGTATTGCTGCTAGTCGGTGTTTCTTATGGCACCACCAGAGTACACTGAATATTTTAGTATTGTGAGATTTTTCGACTGTTTGGTTTGTATGCACAACTGAACTCGGGGTTAAGATGTCTTGGCATTGTATAAATACATAATGTTATACGGAAAGTGTCAAGACCATGACGAGGGTAGTTAAGAACCAGATACACCCCCAATCTTCTGCTTAACTATCAGAAAAACACGTAGAATGATAGTTATGAAATCGTATTGGTTTACACCTAAACCTATATCTCCAACTGGAGCCATGTCATGTCTCTGTGTATATATATATATATATATATATATATATATATATATATATATATATATATATATATATATATATATATATATATATATATATATATATATATATATATATATATATATATATATATACCCGTCATCTACGCCGCCTCACATAACTAGTGGACCCGGCATCTACGCCGCCCCTCATAACTAGTCGAACCGTCATCTACGCCGCCCCACATAACTAGTCGAACCGTCATCTAAGCCGCCCCACATAACTAGTCGAACCGTCATCTACGCCGCCCCACATAACTAGTCGACCCGTCATCTACGCCGCCTCACATAACTAGTCGACCTGTCATCTAAACTGCCCCTCATAACTAGTCGACCTGTCATCTAAGCCGCCTCACATAACTAGTCGACCTGTCATCTACGCCGCCCCACATAACTAGTCGACCCGTCATCTACGCCGCCCCACATAACTAGTCGAACCGTCATCTAAGCCGCCCCACATAACTAGTCGAACCGTCATCTACGCCGCCCCACATAACTAGTCGACCTGTCATCTACGCCGCCCCACATAACTAGTCGAACCGTCATCTAAGCCGCCTCACATAACTAGTCGACCTGTCATCTACGCCGCCCCACATAACTAGTCGAACCGTCATCTAAGCCGCCCCACATAACTAGTCGAACCGTCATCTAAGCCGCCTCACATAACTAGTCGACCTGTCATCTACGCCGCCCCACATAGCTAATCGACCTGTCATCTACGCCGCTCCACATAACTAGTCGAACCGTCATCTACGCCGCCCCACATAACTAGTCGAACCGTCATCTAAGCCGCCCCACATAACTAGTCGACCCGTCATCTAAGCCGCCCCACATAACTAGTCGACCTGTCATCTACGCCGCCCCACATAACTAGTCGACCTGTCATCTACGCCGCTCCACATAACTAGTCGACCCGTCATGTGGGTAGATTGTTGACAAAACAATTCATGTTACAAAGGTGGCGAATTGACAACTCTGAAAGATCGCTATCATCCAGCCTTGACTATTGATATTATCCGTAGATAGTTTGTTCTGTCGTCACTCGTGAGTCTTGTGCTGAAAGCAGTCAAGCAGAGAGCACGGTGCTTGCTTTGTTTGCATTGGTGTGTTTGAAAACAAATTAGGTATTTCTTGAAGACCATCACATTAGATTAGTAAATGTCGTTGTACGCCAACTGTACGATAAACATTTTCTTCGAAATAATGTTGTTCCTTTAGGAAAATATTTACGCAGTTTTCAATTTTAAATCATGTCTATACGTTTGAAATATATTCGGTGCCACCCCACTAGCCCCCGTGTTTCTTGACCCCGTCCCTCTAGCCTCCGTGTCTATTGACCCTGTCCCACTAGCCCCCGTGTCTCTTGACCCCGTCCCACTAGCCCCCGTGTCTCTTGACCCTGTCCCACTAGCCCCCGTGTCTCTTGACCCCGCCCCGCTAGCCCCCGTGTCTCTCAACCCCGTCCCACTAGCCCCCGTGTCTCTCGACCCCGTCCCACTAGCCCCCGTGTTTCTTGACCCCGTCCCACTAGCCCCCGTGTCTCTTGACCCCGTCCCACTAGCCCCCGTGTCTCTTGACCCCGTCCCACTAGCCCCCGTGTCTCTCGACCCCGTCCCACTAGCCCCCGTGTCTCTCGACCCTGTCCCACTAGCCCCCGTGTCTCTTGACCCTGTCCCACTAGCCCCCGTGTCTCTTGACCCCGTCCCACTAGCCCCCGTGTCTCTTGACCCCGTCCCACTAGCCCCCGTGTCTCTCGACCCCGTCCCACTAGCCCCCGTGTCTCTCGACCCCGTCCCACTAGCCCCCGTGTTTCTTGACCCCGTCCAACTAGCCCCCGTGTCTCTTGACCCCGTCACACTAGCCCCCGTGTCTCTCGACCCCGTCCCACTAGCTCCTGTCCCACTAGCCCCCGTGTCTCTCGACCCCGTCCCACTAGTTCCTGTCCCACTAGCCCCCGTGTCTCTCGACCCCGTCCCACTAGCTCCTGTCCCACTAGCCCCGGTGTATCTCGACCCCGTCCCACTAGCTCCTGTCCCACTAGCCCCGGTGTCTCTCGACCCCGTCCCACTAGCTCCTGTCCCACTAGCCCCCGTGTCTCTTGACCCCGTCCCACTAGCTCCTGTCGCACTAGCCCCCGTGTCTCTTGACCCCGTCCCACTAGCTCCTGTCCCACTAGCCCCCGTGTCTCTCGACCCCGTCCCACTAGCTCCTGTCCCACTAGCCCCCGTGTCTCTTGACCCCGTCCCACTAGCTCCTGTCCCACTAGCCCCCGTGTCTCTCGACCCCGTCCCACTAGCTCCTGTCCCACTAGCCCCCGTGTCTCTCGACCCTGTCCCACTAGCCCCCGTGTCTCTTGACCCCGTCCCACTAGCCCCCGTGTTTCTCGACCCCGTCCCACTAGCCCCCGTGTCTCTCGACCCCGCCCCACTAGCTCCTGTCCCACTAGCCCCCGTGTCTCTCGACCCCGCCCCACTAGCTCCTGTCCCACTAGCCCCCGTGTCTCTCGACCCCGTCCCACTAGCTCCTGTCCCACTAGCCCCCGTGTCTCTCGACCCCGCCCCACTAGCTCCTGTCCCACTAGCCCCCGTGTCTCTCGACCCCGTCCCACTAGCTCCTGTCCCACTAGCCCCCGTGTCTCTCGACCCCGTCCCACTAGCTCCTGTCCCACTAGCCCTCGTGTCTCTTGATCCCGTTCCACTAGCTCCTGTCCCACTAGCCCCCGTGTCTCTCGACCCCGTCCCACTAGTTCCTGTCCCACTAGCCCCCGTGTCTCTCGACCCCGTCCCACTAGCTCCTGTCCCACTAGCCCCCGTGTCTCTTGACTCCGTCCCAGTATCCCCCAGAGGTGTGAGATTTGTGTGCTAATAAACCACGATTGAGTATGTGTTTTATTTAACACATACACTTTTTGTAAATACTTCTAAATATAGGCGGAATTAATCATTTACAGATCCATAGGAGTTTCACACATCAATTGTATAGTTTAGAAAGCTCACTGTTTTAAGATAACAATCAACTTTGATCACACAATCAACCTTTTTTCATAACAACCTTGATGCCTTGAACAGCAATGTTTTTTATTTTATATTACTATTTTATACGTGGTACAGTACCACCCATTGTATACTGTACATCGTTGTTCTCATGTCCTGTGTGGAGGCACTTACACTTCCCCAAAATGAACAACATTTGCCACTTCTCAGACCACACGAGCACCTCATTAAGATTATAATTATTATAAATGCTGCCTATCTCCATCACTTCTAATCATTCTAAACACTTGTTTCATCGGCAATTTCGACACCCTGCTTGTTATATCATCATCCAAATCATTGATACATATTAAGAATAAAATAGGTTCCATTACCGATCCCTGTGGTACTCCACTCAAACTTTATTTCCAGTGTGAAACCTCCCCATCAACTAGTACTTGTTATTTTCTTTCAATAAGCCATTTTTCTATTCAGTTAATCATACCTTTCCCTATGCCATGAGCCTTTAGTTTAAGTAGTAATCTTTGATGTGGCATTTCGTTTAAGGCTTCTTTAAATCTAAGTAGATTACATCTACCGTCCGGTGATCCCTCGTCTACTCACTTATTGACATCTTCCAAAATTCAAAACGTAACATATTTGTTAAGCATGATCTCGTGTTTAGATATCTGGCTGGTTGGTGACTTTTCCCTACCGCCTTCTCTGTTGTTACTTTCTTTCCTCTCCATTTTTCTGTTGGCACATTTCTTCCTGCCACCCCTTGTTATCGACTTCCCGTCTGTCATATTTACTCTCACTTCCTTTCTTCCCTTCATCTTTCTCCCGTCTAATGTTCTTCTCTCCTTTCCTGTCATATTTCCTTCCATCCTTCCCAACCGTCACTTTCTCCCTTGTTGCGTTCCTGGCTGTCATGTTTTATGTCGTTGTTTCTACAATTTATCCCCTAACAGTCAACTTCCATCCTCTCAGTGTCCTTTCCTTCTTGTCACTATACTACTCCTCGTTACCTCTCTCCCTGTCACCTCTCTCCCTCTCTCTCTCTCTCTCTCTCCCTCTCTCTATGCCACTTGTCTGTCCACCTGTCTGTCATGCTCATATCCACCCGTCCACAATATCGGTTAGCCTAGCTCTCTCTGTCATTAGACACTACACCGTCCAACACGCTATGCACTGAAAGGTAAAACCTTCCTTCATGTGTTTTGGCCAAGACGTTTCACATGCACCAAGCATTGGCAGTGGTCCCATACCAAGTGTATCCTTGCCTTGACTTGCCGCTTGCAAGGCACCGAATTGATCAAAACTTTGTCTTTAGAAAGAATGTTTCCTGCGTACAACTGTAGCACACTTTATGTTAGAGCAGGTATTAATTTACAACTGACGACCTTACGCCACAATGAATGCTGACTTTACTGGTACCGCTTCCTCGTGGTTACGTTGGACACCACCGATATAAGCAAAATGGAGTTTATCTGCTATTAAGCTCGCTTATTTTTAATAACAACGTTATCTAATCAAACTGTCTAGTAAATAATGACGTATAAACATATTTCCCTCAAGCACATACATTTATTCGACACATTCGTAAACCCGTGGGTCAACTGCATATCATACTTAGACATGGCCTATGTATCTGTGTGAAGGGTTCTAAATTGTGCCGATGATCAGACAAACCTATTAATCTTGGTGTTGGTAAACAATTTGTCCTGCTTGTGCAGTTTCCTTCCCAATCGCTCACAATATATAAATAACAGTTCGCCACGTGTGTCTGTCTCCACGAGAGCTCGTGGAGGGTTGCTGTCGCCAGTATTACATACCATGTACACTCATTCGTGCAGAACAGTCAGTGCTTTTAAATATGAGGACGACACTGATTTTGTCAGCCTGATATCTACCGTAGAAATAGACTGCAGAAGTGACGTAAATAAATTGGTGTCATGGTGTGTAGCGAACTGCGTTGAGTTGAATGTTATCAAAACCAAGGAAATTGTAATAGACTTCCGATCATTCCAACCCGGTCAACATTCATGCATGGGCAAAATTGACAAATTATGCATTTTTACAATAAAAAGGGTACAACAATCGATGACAAATTGAATTGATGATAACACAGTGAATCTATATAAGAAAGGCCAGCAAAGATTGTACTTGAGAAAACATAATGCAATGCACTTAGACAACAACATTTGTTTGTATTCCATGATTCATTCGTTATAACAAGTGTTATGATTTCTGCTCTGATTTACTGGTGGGGAGTGGGGACACCTCTCAGTCAAAGACAGGGAGAACATAAGCAAGATATACACCACATCTTGCAAGATCGCTGGATGCGGATACTAGCCGAGAACTCTGCAAATGGCAAACTTCTTATACGACAGTACGGCCCTCTCCCCCCTGGAAGGTGGTATAGAATGCCAACTGTAAGAACTCAGCGCGGCCTTAAATCATTCATTCCATCCTCCATCAAGTGTATGAACGACTCAGATAAATTAATTATTGACCGACTTATCACAGTGCCTTCCGCTGCCATGTTGTTGTTGTGATTGTATATACCCTCATCAGTGGACGGTGTATCTCCATTCCATGGACAATAACTTTATTATTATGCCTAAGTATAGGGTTTTACCCAAGAATCATTCGGGCTTTATACTCTACATTCCTCCCCGTTAACCCAAGGTTCTGATTGCATTTCGAGGTTTCAATATACACGTTAGCGCTTACCTCTATGTTTGTTTGTTGTTGTAGTGCTTAACAAGCATCAGTGTTCACGTGTCCTGTATATAGGCTCTCGGGCATATGTGATAGCCCAGTGACTACTTTGTCTATGTCGTGTTGAAAAAAATGTAGTTTGTCCCTATAATTTTTGTCGTTTATAATCAGATTGTATCATCTGCAAATTTGACATCACCATCCTTAAAATAATCACACCGCGATTACACTGCTGTGGTTATAAGTCATTTGTGTGGTTGTGGCGGTCAGGCAGTTATACACATATTGAGGTCAGCGTGTCTGTCACACACTGGTAATAGGTGTTAAGTAAGACTCGGTGTCCGCTGCTCTTGGAAGTTCACGTTTGAAGCAGATTGTCTGTCACCGGTTTATATATCTTCGCCTGTGATTCTAAGAACACTGGTCGTCCGCACAAACCCTACGTCCATGGCTGTCTATCACTACTTACCTTGGTTGAGTACGTCGTCTTGGCAAATATGGAGCTGTACGACACGGCGGTAGCAGGTAGCGAGAGCTCGGTGGCCACAAACAACAATAGCCACACGAAGAAGCAGTGAGTGTGTCGACCTGTGACCACGTGACATGCGATTCGTGGTCAGCGGGGCGTGACAAGATCGCACCGAACCGCTGCGGCGCAGCCCAATTTAATTCTAAGGCTAGTCGACCTTTCCACATGGCGGCGCAAAGGCGCTTTTGTTCGACGGTACACTGAAAGGCATCACCGCTCCCGTATAAAAAGACGTCTGAGTAATATTTGCACAGGTCTGTTTAAAATACCAGCCGTCAAGGGTCAGAGAGGTCTTGCTGCCCTAAATGACAAGCCAACGTTGTTGCGCCCCCATGCATCTTGATATTGAACATTGTCTTTTATATGCACATACACAGCATACATGCACACTAACACAAACAGCACACACAACACAAACAACACACACACACACATACACACATACACACACACAAACTCATACACATACACCACACACACACACACACACACACACACACACACACACACACACACACACACACACACACACACACACACACACACACACACACACACACACACACACACACACACACACACACACACACACACACACACACACACACACACACACACACACACACACACACACACACACACACACACACACACACACACACACACACACACACACACACACACACACACAATCAATACACAACACATACAACGCACACGCACAACGCACGTTTGGTTGGATGGATGGATGGATGGATGGATGGATGGATGGATGGATAGTTGAATGGTTGGATGGATGGGTGGTTGGATGGTTGGTTAGATGGATGGTTGATTGTACGGATGGATGGTTGCATGTAAGGATGGATGATTGGTTGGATGGATGGATGGTTGGTTGGTTGGATGGACGGATGGTTGGTTAGATGGTTGGATGGGTGGTTGGTTGGATGGATGGATGAACGGATGGTTGGTTGGATGGACGGATGGATGGTTGGTGGGATGGATGGATGGCTGGTTGGATGGATGGATGGATGGATGGTTGGTTGGTTGGACGGGCGGACGGACGGACGGACGGATGGATGGATGGATGGATGGATGGTTGGTTGGTTGGTTGGTTGGATGGATGGATGGATGGATGGATGAATGGTTGGTTGGTTGGTTGGTTGGTTGGATGGATGGATGGTTGGATGTGCAGGATGGATGTTTGAAGGGAAGGTTGGTTGGTTGGTTGGTTAGAGGGATGGATGGTTAGTTGGATGGTTGGATGGATGGATGGTTGGATGGTGGATGGTTGGATGGATGGTTGGATAGAAGGTTGGATGGATGGATGGATGGTTGGATGGAAGGATGGTGATTAGTTGGTTGGATGGATGGTTGTTTGGTTGGTTGGATGGATGGATAGTTGATTGCTAGGATGGATGGGTGGGTGGATGGATGTATGGATGGATGGGTGGTTGGATGTTTGGTTAGATGTGTGGTTGATTGTATGGCTGGATGGAAGGATTGGTTGGAAGGATGGACGGATGGCTGGAAGGATGGATGGATGGATGGTTGGATGGATGGATGGATGGACGGATGGTTGGTTGGATGGATGGATTGTTGATAGGTTGGATGGATGGATGGTTGAACGGAAGGATGGTTGGTTGGTTGGTAAATTGGTTGGTTGGTTGGTTAGACGGTTGGGTGGATGGTTAGTTGGATGGTTGGATGGATGGATGGATGGTTGGATGGCTGGATGGCTGGATGGATAGTTGGATAGAAGGTTGGATGGATGGATGGACAGATGATTGGATGGATGGTTGGTTGGTTGGATGGATGGTTGGATGGATGGATGGATGTACGGATGGTTGGTTGGATGGATATATTGTTGGTTGGTTGGTTGGATGGATGGATGGATGGATGGTTGGATGGATGGATGGACGGTTGTTTGGAATGATGGTTGGAAGGTTGGTTAGATGGATGGTTGATTGTATGGATGGATGGATGGATGGATGGTTGGATGGATGCATGAATGGATGGGTGGATGGATGGAAGGATGGTGATTGGCTGGATGGATGAATGGTTGTTTGGTTGGTTGGATGGATGGATAGTTGATTGGTTGGAT
>OZ024860.1:35663483-35676983 GCA_964017155.1 Oasisia sp. SBJ-2009
GGTTGGATGGATGTTTGGATGGATGGTTGGATGGGTGGATGGAAGGTTTGTTGTTTGGATGGATGGTTGGATGGATGGATGGTAGGATGGATGGATGATTGGATGGAAGGAAGGATGGATGAATGTTTGTATGGATGTATGGTTGCATCGATGGACGGATGGATGGTTGGATGGTCGGATGGATGGTTGGATGGGAGATTGGTTGGATGGATGGTTGGATGGATGGATGGTTGGATGGATTCGATGGATAGATGGATGGATGGATGGTTAGATGGATGGATGGTTGGACGGATGGGTGGTTGAATGGATGGATGGTTGAATGGGTGGATGGTTGGTTAATCGGTTGGATGGATGGATGGTTTGATGGAAGGTTGGATGGCTGGATGGAAGGATGAATGGTTGGATGGTTGGATGGATGGAATAATTTGATGGTTGGTTGGTTGGTTGTTTGGATTGATGGTTGCATGGATGCTTGTTTGAATGGAAGGTTGCATGGATGGACGGATGGATGGATGGACGGATGGGTGGTTGGATGGGAGGTTGGTTGGATGGATGGATTGATGGTTGGTTAGTTGGTTGGATGGCTTCGTTGGATAGATGGATGGCTGGATGGCTGGTTGGATGGATGGTTGGTTGGATGGTTGGTTGGATGGGTGGATGGTTGGATGGATGGATGGATGGATGGATGGATGAATGAATGGATGGATGGATGGACGTATGGTTGGTTGGTTAGATGGATGGATTGCTGGCTTGATGGATGGATGTCTGGATGGTTGGTTGGATGGATGTTTGAATGTTTGATTGGTTTGTTGGATGGTAGGATGGATGGTTGGATGGGTGGATGGATGATTTGATGGTTGGATGGATAATTGGATGGATGGAAGGATGGATGGTTGGATGTAAGATTGGATGGATGCTTGGATGGTTGGATGGATGGTTGGATTGGTGGTTGGTTGGATGGATGGATGGTTGTTTGGATGGATGGTTACATGGATGGACGGATGGATGGTTGGAAGGACGGATGGATGGTTGGATAGGAGGTTGGTTCGATGGTTGGATGGATGGATGGATTCGTTGGATAGATGGCTTGATGGCTGGTTAGATGGATGGGGATTGATGGTTGGTTGGATGGATGTATGGTTGACTGGATGAATGGATGGATGGATGGACAGATAGGTGGTATGTTGGTTGGTTGGTTGGATGGATTGTTGGATGGATGGATGTTATGATGGTTGGTAGGATGGATGATTGAATGGTTGGATGGACGGTTGTTTGGTTAGATGGATGGCTGATTGGAAGGATGGTTGGATGGTTGGTTGGATGGATGGTTTGTTGGTTGGTGTGATGGATGGATGGATGGATAGATAGATGGATGGATGGATGAATGATTGGATGGATGGTTGTTTGGATGGATGTTTGGTTGGATGGTTGGATGGATGGTTGGATGGTTGGTTGGATGGATGGTTTGTTGGTTGGTGTGATGGATGGATGGATGGATAGATAGATGGATGGATGGATGAATGATTGGATGGATGGTTGTTTGGATGGATGTTTGGTTGGATGGTTGGATGGATGGTTGGATGGCTTGATGGATGGATGGATGGACGGATGGATGGATGGACGGATGGATGGAGGGCTTGATGGATGGTTGGATGGATGGATGGACGGATGGGTGGTTGGTTGGATAGATGGATGGATGGTTGATTGGTTGGATGGTTGGATGGTGGATGGTTGGATGGTCGATGGGTGGATGGGTGGATGGAAGGTTTGATGGCTGTATGGATGGTAGGATGGATGGATGATTGGATGGATGGAAGGTTAGATGGTCGATGGGCGAAATGGTGGTTGGAAGGTTGGATGGATGGTTGGATGGTAGGATGGATGGATGATTGGATGGATGGAAGTTTGGATGTTTGGTTGGGAGATTGGTTGGATGGATGGTTGGTTGGATGGATATTTTGGATGGATGGCTGGATGTTTGGATGGTTGGTTGGATGGTTGGACGGATGGGTGGGTGGTTGGATGGGAGGTTGGTTGGATGGATTCGTTGGATAGATGGATGGATGGCTGGATGGTTGGTTTGTTTGATGGACGAATGGACGGTTGGTTGGTTAGATGGATGGATGGATTGATGGATGGTTGGATGGGTGGTTGGTTGGATGTATGGATGGTTGGATTGATGGATGGAAGGACGGACGGATTGTTGGATGGATGGTAAAAGTTGTTTGGTTGGACGGATGGATTGTTGGATGGTTGGTTGGATGGTTGGATAGATGGTTGGTTGGATAGAAGGTTGGATGGATGGATGTATGGATGATTGGATGGTTGGATGGTTGGATAGATGGATGTACGGATGGTTGGTTGGGTGGATGGATTGTTGGTTGGATGGACGGTTGTTTGGATGGTTGGTTAGATGGATGTTTGATTGTATGGATGGATGGTTGGGTGGATGGAATGATGGTGATTGGTTGGATGGATGGACGTATGGATGGATGGCTGGAATGATGGTTGTTGGATGGATGGTTGGTTTGTTGTTTGGATAGATGGTTGGATGGCTGGTTAGTTGGATGGTTGATTGTATTAATGGTTTTTTGGAAGGATGGATGATTGGTTGGAAGGATGGACGTATGGATGGCTGGATGGCTGTATGGTTGGATGCATTGGATAGATGGATGGATGGCTGGATGGTTAGTTTTTTGGATGGATGGTTGGATGGAAGGTTGGATGGATGGATGAGTGGTTGGATGGATGGTTGCGCTAAGATCCACAAGATGGGGCCAACGCTGGAGGCTTTATCTCTACTGGACGCTTTTGAGCCAGACGTTTTCGGATGCGTGGAGTCTAATGGGTTAAAAATTCACCCACATTGGTTTTAATGATGCTACAGTTTTGTTAATAAATCATCAAAATTGTATTGTATTTGTTTTTTCTTTCACCAAGTTATTTTATTTCACATAAGTACAGTGTATGTGTGAAATGCATGAATACTGTCGGCGCACTCAATAAAGTTTCACTTGTCTTTAGGGGAGTCACAAGGGGATATAATAACATCATTTCTATAACAACATTCCTCCTTCCTATTTTGAGGGACATATATCATCAGCGTTTTAGGGCAAAAGCATTAAAGGCTAATTGAGCACTAGTTAAATCTTGCTTCTATGGTGACTGGCTACACTAGTTGGGACACGAGGAACACGATCAAGCAACATATTTAAGAGCTGTTTGTTTAAATCAATTCAGTGAACCATTCATTTCATGCAAAACAACACATTATCATGTTCAAAATAACAGTAAAATAAAACTAACGTAGTAATACTGTGCATGTATTAGTGTACAAGTAAGTACTTCTGTTCCCATTCCACAGACAGTACAGAGAACCATTATACACACTTATTTTCAAAACTGAACAAAGTTGCTCATGAATGCAGATCTGCATAAATTGCTCACACATATCTTAGTCACTCGTAAATGCAATCTCATAAGTAACAGTAAAACATTGCTCCACTGACTTTTTCTAATTGGCCCACAAAACATAATCGCGCTGTGTAGAATATACTTTACTATATTTAAACAGAAAACAGCTCATTTTTCATCTTAGTAAGTAAGCAGAATGAGTCCCCTAAGGAAAATAATATTGTGTTCTTTAAATACCTTTTCTTCTATTTTATATTTTCATCCAACAGATCATCACGAATTACTAATAACAGATATTCATAATTGCATTGAATACTGTGTCACTGAGCTTAATTTCAACATTAAATTCAGTTTTCTTTTGCCAAATAACAATGTCAGTGAACTAGTAGTATATAACTGTCCAAGTCACAGTATAAGAAACATGCAACAGTCTACGCCAACAACATCCTCCATGGTGATGGCGTAGACCACATGTGCACCATTGACATGACCACTCAGGACAGCTCAGCAGGTGCTTTTCTTTCAAATTCAGTAACATTCTAGAAATGTATACAAACTTACAGTAGAATGTAATACAGCAAGTGCGTTTTTCATTTGGTCAATTACTGTGTTATTTATTAGTTCCTGAGTGGCATATTTTGTAGAGTATTGCTAATGAAAGCTGTAATTGGGATGCAAATAGTATTTTTGTACATAACCAAGAAAGCTGTACAGGCAATAAGAGAGCAATCTAAAATATTAAAAAAAAAAACTCATAATACCCGAGGTTTGGTTGTTGATTAGAAATAGATAGTTGCAGTGAAGATTTAGGTTGCAATTGTTCGCCACGTTGACACTACTGGGTAGTCATTCATGCAAATGCTTGAATAAAAGCTATCAAATTAGATGCCATGTGATATGACAAATAATCAATCACTCGTGTAAGCTAGTCTTAATGTTAAACACAACACTGACATTAACAAGGTTCCAGTCAGATCGAAGCAAACATTTAAAATGATAAACATGCCAAATGTTCAAAAGTGCTGCAGTAAGCCGAAATATGAGTGTTGCCTAGGAGACTGAATGAATGGGGGCTGATGTAACCCCTTACTAAAAATTCTAGTTCATAATTCTGTCGAAGACTTGGTGGTTCAACAAAGCAATTCCATATGTAATAGTAGGGTTTTTGAATCTAATAAACAGATCACACTCCATTTTAATACAATTACAAGCATTATGTTTGACTTGTCATGTGCGAGCCATGGAACTGAAAGGACAGTTATGCTGAGATGTCATTCCACTGACTGTACTTGACAGAGTCACGCCCTGTGTTGACCGACATATGTCGGGGGTAATGCACCCTATCCCAACCTTTCTTCACTTGTTTCTTGAGGGCTGCATGAGGCATGTGTGGCATTGGAATGGATGGACTTGTGATGAAGTTGTCCTCATCATCGTCGAAGAAGATGCCATAGGGTGAGGTATAGGGGACACTGCGCAGGCCAAACACTGTGTGCATCAGCCGTGACTCTGGAGGCTCTGGCAGGGAACTGTTGGCTGCTGGCAGGTGATGGCCAACAGAATGGCACAGGGCACTGTTGGCTGCTGGCAGGTGACGGCCAACAGAATGGCACAGGGCACTGTTGGCTGCTGGCAGGTGATGGCCAACAGAATGGCACAGGGCTCTGTTGGCTGCTGGCAGGTGATGGCCAACAGAATGGCACAGGGCACTGTTGGCTGCTGGCAGGTGATGGCCAACAGAATGGCGCAGGTGGAACTTGGCAGGCTGCATCACCTGCTCATAGGTAGGTTCTGAAACACAAAGGTGCACACACAAATAAAGCAAAACAAAAGGCAGTACACCTAACCATTAAATACAAACTAACCATTTGCAACTACAGCTGTACTGTACAATCAACAGTCAGGTCACTGGTGTACTTAGATGTTTTCTTAACATGGTATTTCCTGCTAAAAACTGAGTTCCTGATGATACACATTGGGACACCAATAAGTGCTAAACTAATATTTGGTTTAGACATGGATGTGACACATAGTGGTCTTCATTTCTATAGAGCTTATATACTTAGGAACCTAGGCACATATGCATAACATAAACAAACTATTAATTGTCACACCAAGAAGAGGCAACATTCATTATTAGAGCAAGGTGTTTACAGTTTCAGATGATTTTTAAGCATTGTGAAGTTCTATGGTTCATTTGGATGAGCTACAGAGTAAGTATATCTGCTCAGTTAAATGTCAACACAACCATTTTTCAAAAACTAAATAAATGTAACACTGTTTAGCAAAACACCATAGTTTGTATACCACAAAAAGCACTTTGATACAAAGTAATGACACAACAATCACCACATAGAATGTTTTGTGTTTGTCTTTACCAACTGATATGTTCACCTGTGACATATTGGTCAAAACATACTGATGGGTCCATCTGTGACATATTGGTCAACACATAAGTCTCACCTGGATACTCAGGTGAGGTGACCCAGTCGGCAGAGCACTCTTCAATGACACTGGGGTCTCGGCATGAGCTGCCAGGTCCTGTTTAAGCAAGACAACATCATTTAAAGGAAACTGAGAAATGCTGATATGCCATTCTCCCATGCATTAGATACATATGTGGTGGACACTCCATTGTTCTAAACACGTCTGTTTACAAGAGAAGAGTCTCCCAGGATTGCTCATAACAAAATCACAATTTGGTGCAATGCAACTTCTAACATATGAACCTGTTGTATATGACACAGTATATCACTAGGATGTGCCGGTAGCACTCCGTGGTGAATTAGGTCTCTAAATAAGTCCGCCCTTGGACACTGAAACCCCTTGGACATGTGTCATGGTGTGGAGTTTAGCACCCCTTGACCCATGCCAATAAACCAAGTGTATGCTTGTCAGGATCATAGCGTGCAGTAGTCATTTGCCATTATCTTATAATTCTTAATTTCTTGTCGTCTAATGTATGTCATTATTGACAACGCACTGTTCTGCAACAAATATTCTGAGTGACATCTTAGTGTTGCAATATTATCTAATGTGAATTAGCCAATATCAAATGAATAGTAATACAGCCTCAGTTTTACCATGGCTGCCATAGGCAGTGTGTCTGCTCTTACCAAAATTCATGAAAATTTCAGTTTTTGTTACAAGACAAACATTATGGAGCATGTTGGCCATGCTTCAAGAAACATTACAATGTTGTTTTGATCCCACTGTTTCTAAAATAGCTTCATATTGTTTCAGATAAGACCTGTGTTAACATCTGTGTTTCACTTCTATGAGAAAGTTGTGCAGCTGTAAAACACACTTGCTGTAGCAAGTAGCATGTAGCATGTAGCAAGTAGCATGTAGCATGTAGCATGTAGCATGTAGCATGTAGCAAGTAGCATGTAGCATGTAGCTAGTAGCATGTAGCATATAGCAAGTAGAAAGTAGCATGTAACATGTAAAAGTAGCATGTAGCATGTAGCATGTAGCATGTAGCATGTAGCATGTAGCATGTAGCATGTAGCATGTAGCATGTAGCATGTAGCATGTAGCATGTAGCAAGTAGCACGTAGCATATAGTAAGTAGCATGTAACATTTAGCTTATAGCATGTAGCATGTAGCAAGTAGCATGTAGTAAGTAGCAAGTAGCATGTAGCATGTAGCAAGTCGCATGTAGCATGTAGCATGTAGCAAGTAGCAAGTAGCACGTAGCACGTAGCACGTAGCACGTAGCATGTAGTAAGTAGCATGTAACATTTAGCTTATAGCATGTAGCAAGTAGCATGTAGCAAGTAGAATATAGCATGTAGCAAGTAGCATGTACTTACGAACAGGCCACCCAAAGAGGTGCTCATCCACCTGTGCCCCATTGGTCACTGCCTTGTAGTTGTCATAGAGACTACAACAGAAGGTCATTTGTCACCTCAACTGTAGTTGTCATAGAGACTACAACAGAAGGTCATTTGTCACCTCAACTGTAGTTGTCATAGAGACTACAACAGAAGGTCATTTGTCACCTCAACTGTAGTTGTCATAGAGACTACAACAGAAGGTCATTTGTCACCTCAACTGTAGTTGTCATAGAGACTACAACAGAAGGTCATTTGTCACCTCAACTGTAGTTGTCATAGAGACTACAACAGAAGGTCATTTGTCACCTCAACTGTAGTTGTCATAGAGACTACAACAGAAGGTCATTTGTCACCTCAACTGTAGTTGTCATAGAGACTACAACAGAAGGTCATTTGTCACCTCAACTGTAGTTGTCATAGAGACTACAACAGAAGGTCATTTGTCACCTCAACTGTAGTTGTCATAGAGACTACAACAGAAGGTCACTTGTCACCTCAACTGTAGTTGTCATAGAGACTACAACAGAAGGTCACTTGTCACCTCAACTGTAGTTGTTATAGAGACTACAACAGAAAGTCACTTGTCACCTCAACTGTAGTTGTCATAGAGACTACAACAGAAGGTCACTTGGCACTTCAACTGTAGTTGTCATAGAGACTACAACAGAAGGTCATTTGTCACCTCAACTGTAGTTGTCATAGAGACTACAACAGAAGGTCACTTGTCACCTCAACTGTAGTTGTCATAGAGACTACAACAAAGGTCATTTGTCACCTCAACTGTAGTTGTCATAGAGACTACAACAAAGGTCATTTGTCACCTCAACTGTAGTTGTCATAGAGACTACAACAAAGGTCATTTGTCACCTCAACTGTAGTTGTCATAGAGACTACAACAGAAGGTCACTTGTCACCTCAACTGTAGTTGTCATAGAGACTACAACAAAGGTCATTTGTCACCTCAACTGTAGTTGTCATAGACACCACAACAGAAGGTCACTTGTCACCTCAACTGTAGTTGTCATAGAGACTACAACAAAGGTCATTTGTCACCTCAACTGTAGTTGTCATAGAGACTACAACAAAGGTCATTTGTCACCTCAACTGTAGTTGTCATAGAGACTACAACAGAAGGTCACTTGTCACATCAACTGTAGTTGTCATAGAGACTACAACAAAGGTCATTTGTCACCTCAACTGTAGTTGTCATAGAGACTACAACAGAAGGTCACTTGTCACCTCAACTGTAGTTGTCATAGAGACTACAACAAAGGTCATTTGTCACCTCAACTGTAGTTGTCATAGAGACTACAACAAAGGTCATTTGTCACCTCAACTGTAGTTGTCATAGAGACTACAACAGAAGGTCACTTGTCACCTCAACTGTAGTTGTTATAGAGACTACAACAGAAGGTCACTTGTCACCACCTCAACTGTAGTTGTCACAGAGACTACAACAGAAGGTCATTTGTCACCACCTCAACTGTAGTTGTCATAGAGACTACAACAGAAGGTCACTTGTCACCACCTCAACTGTAGTTGTCATAGAGACTACAACAGAAGGTCACTTGTCACCTCAACTGTAGTTGTCATAGAGACTACAACAGAAGGTCACTTGTCACCTCAACTGTAGTTGTCATAGAGACAACAACAAAGGTCATTTGTCACCTCAACTGTAGTTGTCATAGAGACAACAACAAAGGTCACTTGTCACCTCAACTGTAGTTGTCATAGAGACTACAACAGAAGGTCACTTGTCACCTCAACTTTAGTTGTCATAGAGACAACAACAAAGGTCATTTGTCACCTCAACTGTAGTTGTCATAGAGACAACAACAAAGGTCATTTGTCACCTCAACTGTAGTTGTCATAGAGACAACAACAAAGGTCACTCGTCACCTCAACTGTAGTTGTCATAGAGACTACAACAGAAGGTCACTTGTCACCTCAACTGTAGTTGTCATAGAGACAACAACAAAGGTCATTTGTCACCTCAACTGTAGTTGTCATAGACACCACAACAGAAGGTCACTTGTCACCTCAACTGTAGTTGTCATAGAGACTACAACAGAAGGTCACTTGTCACCTCAACTGTAGTTGTCATAGAGACTACAACAGAAGGTCATTTGTCACCTCAACTGTAGTTGTCATAGAGACTACAACAGAAGGTCACTTGTCACCTCAACTGTAGTTGTCATAGAGACTACAACAGAAGGTCATTTGTCACCTCAACTGTAGTTGTCATAGAGACAACAACAAAGGTCATTTGTCACCTCAACTGTAGTTGTCATAGACACCACAACAGAAGGTCACTTGTCACCTCAACTGTAGTTGTCATAGAGACAACAACAAAGGTCACTTGTCACCTCAACTGTAGTTGTCATAGAGACAACAACAAAGGTCATTTGTCACCTCAACTGTAGTTGTCATAGAGACAACAACAAAGGTCACTTGTCACCTCAACTGTAGTTGTCATAGAGACTACAACAGAAGGTCATTTGTCACCTCAACTGTAGTTGTCATAGAGACTACAACAGAAGGTCACTTGTCACCTCAACTGTAGTTGTCATAGAGACAACAGAAGGTCATTTGTCACCTCAACTGTAGTTGTCATAGAGACTACAACAGAAGGTCACTTGTCACCTCAACTGTAGTTGTCATAGAGACTACAACAGAAGGTCATTTGTCACCTCTACTGTAGTTGTCATAGAGACTACAACAGAAGGTCATTTGTCACCTCAACTGTAGTTGTTGTAGAGACTACAACAAAGGTCATTTGTCACCTCAACTGTAGTTGTCATAGAGACTACAACAGAAGGTCACTTGTCACCTCAACTGTAGTTGTCATAGAGACTACAACAGAAGGTCATTTATCACCTCAACTGTAGTTGTCATAGAGACTACAACAGAAGGTCATTTGTCACCTCAACTGTAGTTGTCATAGAGACTACAACAGAAGGTCACTTGTCACCTCAACTGTAGTTGTTATAGAGACTACAACAGAAGGTCACTTGTCACCACCTCAACTGTAGTTGTCACAGAGACTACAACAGAAGGTCATTTGTCACCACCTCAACTGTAGTTGTCATAGAGACTACAACAGAAGGTCACTTGTCACCACCTCAACTGTAGTTGTCATAGAGACTACAACAGAAGGTCACTTGTCACCACCTCAACTGTAGTTGTCATAGAGACTACAACAGAAGGTCACTTGTCACCTCAACTGTAGTTGTCATAGAGACTACAACAGAAGGTCACTTGTCACCTCAACTGTAGTTGTCATAGAGACTACAACAGAAGGTCACTTGGCACCTCAACTGTAGTTGTCATAGAGACTACAACAGAAGGTCACTTGTCACCTCAACTGTAGTTGTCATAGAGACTACAACAGAAGGTCACTTGTCACCTCAACTGTAGTTGTCATAGAGACTACAACAGAAGGTCACTTGTCACCTCAACTGTAGTTGTCATAGAGACTACAACAAAGGTCATTTGTCACCTCAACTGTAATTGTCATAGAGACTACAACAAAGGTCATTTGTCACCTCAACTGTAGTTGTCATAGACACCACAACAGAAGGTCACTTGTCACCTCAACTGTAGTTGTCATAGAGACTACAACAGAAGGTCACTTGTCACCTCAACTGTAGTTGTCATAGAGACTACAACAGAAGGTCACTTGTCACCTCAACTGTAGTTGTCATAGAGACCACAACAGAAGGTCATTTGTCACCTCAACTGTAGTTGTCATAGAGACTACAACAGAAGGTCATTTGTCACCTCAACTGTAGTTGTCATAGAGACTACAACAGAAGGTCATTTGTCACCTCAACTGTAGTTGTCATAGAGACTACAACAGAAGGTCATTTGTCACATCAACTGTAGTTGTCACAGAGACTACAACAGAAGGTCATTTGTCACCTCAACTGTAGTTGTCATAGAGACTACAACAGAAGGTCATTTGTCACCTCAACTGTAGTTGTCATAGAGACTACAACAGAAGGTCATTTGTCACCTCAACTGTAGTTGTCATAGAGACTACAACAGAAGGTCACTTGTCACCTCAACAGTAGTTGTCATAGAGACTACAACAGAAGGTCATTTGTCACCTCAACTGTAGTTGTCATAGAGACTACAACAGAAGGTCACTTGTCACCTCAACTGTAGTTGTCATAGAGACTACAACAGAAGGTCACTTGTCACCTCAACTGTAGTTGTCACAGAGACTACAACAGAAGGTCACTTGTCACCTCAACTGTAGTTGTCACAGAGACTACAACAGAAGGTCACTTGTCACCTCAACTGTAGTTGTCATAGAGACTACAACAGAAGGTCATTTGTCACCTCAACTGTAGTTGTCACAGAGACTACAACAGAAGGTCACTTGTCACCTCAACTGTAGTTGTCACAGAGACTACAACAGAAGGTCACTTGTCACCTCAACTGTAGTTGTCACAGAGACTACAACAGAAGGTCACTTGTCACCTCAACTGTAGTTGTCATAGAGACTACAACAGAAGGTCATTTGTCACCTCAACTGTAGTTGTCATAGAGACTACAACAGAAGGTCATTTGTCACCTCAACTGTAGTTGTCATAGAGACTACAACAGAAGGTCACTTGTCACCTCAACTGTAGTTGTCATAGAGACTACAACAGAAGGTCACTTGTCACCTGAACCCATTAAATCACCCCAACTCTTGATTAATTCACAAATATTCACAGAGATTCAATGTAAATTTGTTTCAATTGTGTCACCTTGTTACTTTTGAAACAACTTACAAAAATTAAAGGATTCAAGTGATGTGAACTGCATAAATCAATAAAAATCACTAAGAACATGATTGTTACACATTAGGTAGTTGTCTTGCATGTTTCTGTACTTGTGATTAGGGTGTGGTATATGACCCCTAGACCCTGCATAAAAGCAAAAGTTCCATCTTTCAAAGTTATTTGTTGGTGTACATTTTAAATTAGCCATGTATATGGCTAATATAACCAAAAATGTCCCAGCTGCCCTGGAAACCTTACTGTCTGCGTGATGGGATGAATCGGATGTGTGAAGCTGGGACAAAGATGCCATGATTGTGGAGGCACTGGAAGTACCTTCTGCCGTTGACCAGTCCACTGTGTTCACCCACTACAAACACAAGCATCCTTTCTCTCAGAATAAGTTAATTCCATACACCTACTGGGACATAGTATAATTACAGGCACTCTACAAACAAAAAGACTAATATTGAGGTCCACTGTATTATATCCTCATAAGGTACTTGTCTTTTAGTTTTTGTTTTCATCATCATTTTCATCATCACGTGACCAGAAGTGCTCATATTAACGGGACTAACATCATATACTTTATCGTACATGAAATTATTTTGAGCCTGTCTTATTTGTGAGGTGGCTGTATTAGTAAGGTGACTGTACTTGAGGGGGCTGTATTACTAAGGTGATAATAAAGAGCAAGGCTTAATTATAAATTTATAAATCCTTGCTGTGCAAGTAGCCTTCCAACATGCATCTTTTAGTGCACCTTTTGGCTGTCTAGTCACCAACAATGAAGTAATTTTATGGCATTTAATCATCACATATAAAGCTCATTGCTGCAAAAACAAATAGGTTAGTGAATGTTTGGAACAGGAAGTTTTATATTTGAGTAAATACCCATGTAAATGTTATGGGTGTATTTGAAAGGAAAGCAAACAAGCCAACAGATGAATTCTTAGTTTTGTTTCCTGATCAAAAGTGTACAATGTTTCAAAATCATTACTTACATGTGACAATTTTATCTCAATAATCCCATTTGATGTCCAAATAAATTAACACAGGTTTACCAATATATGTTACTGAAAGGAAGTAGATATTAATATTTTATTAGGTCTCATTGTTGGACAAATTGAAAGTTTCTTACCTGGTTCAACAAGTGCGACACCAACCCAATCACCCTGTATTCCACTGAGACTGCCTTTGAAACGAACAACACCTTTGTAGATACCTCCTCGCCACTTCACTTCGACCCTCTGGTTGATGCACACATTTGTAAACAGAACCATTTGATGTTGTGTCTGAAATGGAATGTAACTAAGGTTACTTCATGTATAATAAATACAGCATATATTATGGTCCTGGTGGTAACGATTTTGTAAACCTATAAATGAAGGGCGGTGGATTAACCATTATAATGCATATGGAAGGATTAGAATGTCAAACACCATGCAACATTCAATTTAACTATGCTATCTACATT
>OZ024860.1:35677183-35694683 GCA_964017155.1 Oasisia sp. SBJ-2009
CATTTTGCATATATATTTTGTTGTATAAAAATACAGAACAGAGACAGACTTTTAGACAAGTTTACTTTTGGCATGTTACACTGTAATTTGCAAAACTGAGCAAAAGAAAATGTGGGTTGTCAGATATCTCAAGCGCACCTCATTGTCCCCCTTTTACAAAAGGTAAAGTATCAATTAGACAGTCCATGTTTACATAAATAATCAAAGTTAAATGCAATCATGGGCTGTTTGTTTGTAACCATCCATATTGTATTGTGGTGTAAAGACTGGGTGAGTGTCCACCATACTCCACCGGTGTATAGACTGGGTGAGTGTCCACCCTACTCCACCAGTGTTTAGACTGGGTGAGTGTCCACCCTACTCCACCAGTGTACAGTTTGGGTGAGTGTCCACCCTACTCCACCAGTGTATAGACTGGGTGAGTGTCCACCCTACTCCACCGGTGTATAGGCTGGGTGAGTGTCCACCATACTCCACCAGTTTACAGGTTGGGTGAGTGTCCACCCTACTCAAACAGTTTATATACTGGGTGAGTGTCCACCCTACTCCACCAGTGTATAGACTGGGTGAGTGTCCACCCTACTCCACCAGTGTACAGGCTGTCTGAGTGTCCACCCTACTCTACCAGTGTATAGACTGGGTGAGTGTCCACTCTACTCCACCAGTTTATAGACTGGGTGAGTGTCCACCCTACTCTACCAGTGTATAGACTGGGTGAGTGTCAACCCTACTCCACCAGTTTATAGGCTGGGTGAGTGTCCACCCTACTCCACCAGTGTATAGACTGGGTGAGTGTCCACACTACTCCACCAGTGTACCGACTGGGTGAGTGTCCACCCTACTCCACCAGTGTATAGACTGGGTGAGTGTCCACCCTACTCCACCAGTGTTTAGACTGGGTGAGTGTCCACCCTACTCCACCGGTGTATAGGCTGGGTGAGTGTCCACCCTACTCCACCAGTGTACAGGTTGGGTGAGTGTCCACCCTACTCCACCAGTGTATAGACTGGGTGAGTGTCCACCCTACTCCACCGGTGTATAGGCTGGGTGAGTGTCCACCATACTCCACCAGTGTACAGGTTGGGTGAGTGTCCACCCTACTCCAACAGTTTATATACTGGGTGAGTGTCCACCCTACTCCACCGGTGTATAGGCTGGGTGAGTGTCCACCATACTCCACCAGTGTACAGGTTGGGTGAGTGTCCACCCTACTCCAACAGTTTATATACTGGGTGAGTGTCCACCCTACTCCACCAGTGTACCGACTGGGTGAGTGTCCACCCTACTCCACCAGTGTATAGACTGGGTGAGTGTCCACCCTACTCCACCAGTGTATAGACTGGGTGAGTGTCTACCCTACTCCACCTGTGTATAGACTGGGTGAGTGTCCACCCTACTCCACCAGTGTATAGACCAGGTGAGTGTCCACCCTACTCCACCAGTGTACAGGCTGTCTGAGTGTCCACCCTACATGGCATCTACATACAGTCCAGACAGAGCGCTGACCTATTCAACGTCGCACACTTCAGAGAGAAGACCAAGACTACTCGGATACTGATGAGAGAGCTGCTATTCGCAGATGACAGTGCACTGGTTGCACACTCTGCTGAAGAGATGCAGAATATAGTGGATGCTTTCTCCAATGCGTCAAAGAAGTTTGGCCTGAAGATTAACATCAAGAAGACCGAGGTGCTGTACCAACCCAACTCTACAAGAACCCGAGAGGAGGATATCATGGTTGATGGAAACAAGTTGAACTCTGTTCTGGAATTCACCTATCTCGGAAGCACTATATCAAGTGATGGATGCATTGACGATGAAATAGGAGGATGGCCAAGGATAGTGCATCTTTCGGCCGACTACGCCAGAGACTCTGGAACAACCACCATGTGTCCATGCGGGTTAAAGGAAAGATATACCGTGCAATCGTGCTGTCCACCCTCCTATACGGAGCCGAGGCCTGGACAGTGTACAGACGACAGGTGAAAAAGCTGCATGCTTTCATGATGCGACATCTGCGATCGATCATGAGGATAACCTGGATGGACAAAGTGACAAACAAGGAAATACTCGAACGGACAGGGCTGCCATCTATGGAAGATCTTCTGATCAGAAAGAATCTCCGGTGGACTGGACACCTCATGAGGATGTCACCAGACAGGTTACCAAAGCAGGTTCTCTACTCCCAACTGTCTTCTGGTCAGAGAAAGAGAGGGCGCCCTCGTCTCCGGTTCAAGGATACCATCAAGAGAAACCTGAAGCTGAGAGACATCAAGATCGACTCCTGGACATCACTCTCACAGCAGAGAGATAAATGGAGAGCAACAGTCAAGTGATGGAAGCAGTCTTTGTCGCTTCGCGACTGACAGCATGATGATGATGATAGACTGGGTGAGTGTCCACCCTACTCCACCAGTGTACAGGCTGTCTGAGTGTCCACCCTACTCCACCAGTGAATAGACTGGGTGAGTGTCCACCCTACTCCACCAGTATACAGGCTGGGTGAGTGTCCGCCCTACTCCACCAGTGTATAGACTGGGTGAGTGTCCACCCTACTCCACCGGTGCATAGGCTGGGTGAGTGTCCACCTTACTCCACCAGTATACAGGCTGGGTGAGTGTCCGCCCTACTCCACCAGTGTACAGGCTGGGTGAGTGTCCACCCTACTCCACCAGTGTATAGACTGGGTGAGTGTCCACCCTACTCCACCGGTGTATAGGCTGGGTGAGTGTCCACCATACTCCATGAGTGTACAGGTTGGGTGAGTGTCCACCCTACTCCAACAGTTTATATACTGGGTGAGTGTTCACCCTACTCCACCAGTGTATAGATTGGGTGAGTGTCCACCCTACTCCACCAGTGTATAGACTGGGCGAGTGTCCGCCCTACTCCACCAGTGTACAGGCTGGGTGAGTGTCCACCCTACTCCACCAGTATAAAGGTTGGGTGAGTGTCCACCATACTCAACCAGTGTATAGGCTGGGTGAGTGTCCACCCTACTCCACCAGTGTATAGATTGGGTGAGTGTCCACCCTACTCCACCAGTGTATAGACTGGGTGAGTGTCCACCCTACTCCACCGGTGTATAGGCTGGGTGAGTGTCCACCAATGTCCATACTCCACCAGTGTATAGACTGGGTGAGTGTCCACCCTACTCCACCAGTGTATAGACAGGGTGAGTGTCCACCCTACTCCGCCAGTATACAGGCTATGTGAGTGTCCACCCTACTCCGCCAGTATACAGGCTATGTGAGGGTCCACCATACTCCACAAGTGTATAAACTGGGCGAGTGTCCACCCTACTCCACCAGTGTATAGACTGGGTGAGTGTCAACCCTACTCCACCAGTGTATTGACTGGGTGAGTGTCCACCCTAATCCACCAGTGTATAGACCAGGGGCCAGTTTCATGAAGCCGTGTAACTTTACGCACAATTACGCGGTCTACTGGTCGTAGCTAACAGCGAATAGACAATGCAGCGTACGGCCGGTTTCATGAGACCAATTTAGCATTCGCGCCAGTAGCATTGACCCCCTTACGTCGCGGTGGGGAATCCCTGTATTTGTGATGTGTCTGAGCATCCTTTTTTCTTTCTAACTGTGCATTTGTCGTTCGTATAGCAAATGGGAAGCTATGATGAATGTAAAGGATATCCAGTGTATACATTAAAAATAATAATGTTGAGAGTGGGCGTGTCGGGAGCATACCGTACATTTTCAACTTCGGGAGCATACCGTAAATATTTCAACCGCCGTAAAGTTACGCCTACTAAATACATGGTGCAGCTAAGTGCAACTATGGAGCAGAATCATGAAACGCAACTAGTGTAACTTGACGACGTCTTAGGCTTACGACGGGTTATCGCCCGCTACGATGTCGTAAGTAGCCGCTATGAAACCGGCCCTAGGTGAGTGTCCACCCTACTCCACCAGTGTATAGACCGGGTGAGTGTCCATCCTACTCCACCGGTGTACAGGTTGTGTGAGTGTCCACCCTACTCCACAAGTTTACAGACTGTGTGAGTGTCCCCCCTACTCCACCAGTGTACAGGTTGTGTGAGTGTCCACCCTACTCCACCAGTTTACAGACTGTGTGAGTGTCCACCCTACTCCACCAGTGTACAGACTGGGTGCATGTCCACCCTACTCCACCAGTGTATATACTGGGTGAGTGTCCACCCTACTCCACCAGTGTACAGGCTGGGTGAGTGTCCACCCTACTCCACCAGTGTATAGGCTGGGTGAGTATCCACCCTACTCCACCAGTGTATAGACTGGGTGAGTGTCCACCCTACTCCACCAGTGCATAGGCTGGGTGAGTGTCCACCTTACTCCACCAGTATACAGGCTGGGTGAATGTACGCCCTACTCCACCAGTGTACAGGCTGGGTGAGTGTCCACCCTACTCCACCAGTGTATAGGCTGGGTGAGTATCCACCCTACTCCACCAGTGTATAGACTGGGTGAGTGTCCACCCTACTCCACCAGTGTATAGACTGGGTGAGTGTCCACCCTACTCCACCAGTGTATAGACTAGGTGTGTGTCCACCCTACTCCACCAGTGTATAGACTGGGTGAGTGTCAACCCTACTCCACCAGTGTATAGACTAGGTGAGTGTCCACCCTACTCCGCCAGTATACAGGCTATGTGAGTGTCCACCATACTCCACAAGTGTATAGACTGGGTGAGTGTCCACCCTACTCAACCAGTGTATAGACTGGGTGAGTGTCCACCCTACTCCACCAGTGATAGACTGGGTGAGTGTCCACCCTACTCCACCAGTGTATAGACTGGGTGAGTGTCAACCCTACTCTACCAGTGTATAGACTAGGTGAGTGTCCACCCTACTCCGCCAGTATACAGGCTATGTGAGTGTCCACCCTACTCCGCCAGTATACAGGCTATGTGAGTGTCCACCCTACTCTGCCAGTATACAGGCTATGTGAGTGTCCACCATACTCCACAAGTGTATAAACTGTGTGAGTGTCCACCCTACTCCACCAGTGTATAGACTGGGTGAGTGTCAACCCTACTCCACCAGTGTATTGACTGGGTGAGTGTCCACCCTACTCGACTACTGTACAGGCTGGGTGACTGTCCACCATACTCCACCAGTGTATAGACTTGGTGAGTGTCCACCCTGCTCCACCAATATACAGGCTTGGTGAGTGTCCACCCTATTCCACCAGTGTATAGACCAGGTGAGTGTCCACCCTACTCCACCAGTTTACATACTGTGTGAGTGTCCACCCTACTCCACCAGTGTACAGGTTGTGTGAGTGTCCACCCTACTCCACCAGTTTACAGACTGTGTGAGTGTCCACCCTACTCCACCAGTGTGCAGACTGGGTGAGTGTCCACCCTACTCCACCAGTGTACAGACTGGGTGAGTGTCCACCCTACTCCACCATTTTATAGACTGGATGAGTGTCCACCCTACTCCACCAGTGTACAGGTTGTGTGAATGTCCACCCTACTCCACCAGTTTAAATACTGTGTGATTGTCCACCCTACTCCACCAGTGTACAGACTGGGTGAGTGTCCACCCTATTCCACCAGTGTACAGACTGGTTGGGTGTCCACCCTACTCCACCAGTGTCCAGGCTGTCTGAGTGTCCACCCTACTCTACCAGTGTACAGACTGGATGAGTGTCTGCCCTACTCCACCAGTGTACAGACTGAGTGAGTGTCCACCCTACTCCACCGGTGCATAGGCTGGGTGAGTGTCCACCTTACTCCACCAATATACAGGCTGGGTGAGTGTCCGCCCTACTCCACCAGTGTACAGGCTGGGTGAGTGTCCACCCTACTCCACCAGTGTATAGGCTGGGTGAGTGTCCACCCTACTCCAGCAGTGTATATATTGAGTGGGTGTCCACCCTACTCCACCAGTGTATAGACTGGGTGAGTGTCCACCCTACTCTACCGGTGTATAAGCTGGGTGAGTGTCAACCCTACTCCACCAGTGTATTGACTGGGTGAGTGTCCACCCTACTCGACTACTGTACAGGCTGGGTGACTGTCCACCAAACTCCACCAGTGTATAGACTTGGTGAGTGTCCACCCTACTCCACCAATATACAGGCTGGGTGAGTGTCCACCATATTCCACCAGTGTATAGACTGTGTGAGTGTCCACCAAACTCCACCATTTTATAGACTGGATGAGTGTCCACCCTACTCCACCAGTGTATAGACCAGGTGAGTGTCCACCCTACTCCACCAGTGTACAGGTTGTGTGAGTGTCCACCCTACTCCACCAGTTTACATACTGTGTGAGTGTCCACCCTACTCCACCAGTGTACAGGTTGTGTGAGTGTCCACCCTTCTCCACCAGTTTACAGACTGTGTGAGTGTCCACCCTACTCCACCAGTGTACAGACTGGGTGAGTGTCCACCATACTCCACCAGTGTACAGACTGGGTGAGTGTCCACCCAACTCCACCAGTGTACAGGCTGTCTGAGTGTCCACCCTACTCTACCAGTGTATAGACTGGGTGAGTGTCTGCCCTACTCCACCAGTGTACAGTCTGGGTGAGTGTCCACCCTACTCCTGCACTGTATAGACTGGGTGAGTGTCCACCGTACTCCACCGGTGCATAGGCTGGGTGAGTGTCCACCTTACTCCACCCGTATACAGGCTGGGTGAGTGTCCGCCCTACTCCACCAGTGTACAGGCTGGGTGAGTGTCCACCCTACTCCACCAGTGTGTAGACTTGGTGAGTGTCCACCCTACTCCACTAATATACAGGCTGGGTGAGTTTCCACCATATTCCACCAGTGTATAGACTGTGTGAGTGTCCACCATACTCCACCATTTTATAGACTGGATGAGTGTCCACCCTACCCCACCAGTGTATAGACCAGGTGAGTGTCCACCCTACTCCACCAGTGTACAGGTTGTGTGAGTGTCCACCCTACTCCACCAGTTTACATACTGTGTGAGTGTCCACCCTACTCCACCAGTGTACATACTGGGTGAGTGTCCACCCTATTCCACCAGTGTACAGACTGGTTGAGTGTCCACCCTACTCCACCAGTGTACAGGCTGTCTGAGTGTCCACCCTACTCTACCAGTGTATAGACTGGGTGAGTGTCTGCCCTACTCCACCAGTGTACAGGCTGGGTGAGTGTCCACCCTACTCCACCGGTGCATAGGCTGGGTGAGTGTCCACCTTACTCCACCAGTATACAGGCTGGGTGAGTGTCCGCCCTACTCCACCAGTGTACAGGCTGGGTGAGTGTCCACCCTACTCCACTAGTGTATAGATTGGGTGAGTGTCCACCTTACTCCACCAGTGTATAGACTGGGTGAGTGTCCACCCTACTCCACCAGTGTGTAGACTGGGTGAGTGTCCACCCTACTCCACCAGTGTATAGACTGGGTGAGTGTCCACCCTACTCCACCAGTGTATAGACTGGGTGAGTGTCCACCCTACTCCACCAGTGTATAGACTGGGTGAGTATCCACCCTACTCCGCCAGTATACAGGCTATGTGAGTGTCCACCATACTCCACAAGTGTATAGACTGGGTGAGTGTCCACACTACTCCACCAGGGTATAGACTGGGTGAGTGTCAACCCTACTCCAACAATATACAGGCTGGGTGAGTGTCCACCCTACTCCACCAGTGTATAGGCTAGGTGAGTGTCCACCCTACTCCACCAGTGTATAGATTGGGTGAGTGTCCACCCTACTCCACCAGTGTATAGACTGGGTGAGTGTCCACCCTACTCTACCGGTGTATAGGTTGGGTGAGTGTCCACCCTACTCCAACAGTGTATAGACTGGGTGAGTGTCCACCCTACTCCACCAGTGTATAGACCGGGTGAGTGTCTATCCTACTCCACCAGTGTACAGGCTGTGTGAATGTCCACCCCACTCCACCAGTGTACAGACTCGGTGAGTGTCCACCCTACTCCACTAATATACAGGCTGGGTGAGTGTCCACCATATTCCACCAGTGTATAGACTGTGTGAGTGTCCACCATACTCCACCATTTTATAGACTGGATGAGTGTCCACCCTACCCCACCAGTGTATAGACCAGGTGAGTGTCCACCCTACTCCACCAGTGTACAGGTTGTGTGAGTGTCCACCCTACTCCACCAGTTTACATACTGTGTGAGTGTCCACCCTACTCCACCAGTGTACAGACTGGGTGAGTGTCCACCCTATTCCACCAGTGTACAGACTGGTTGAGTGTCCACCCTACTCCACCAGTGTACAGGCTGTCTGAGTGTCCACCCTACTCTACCAGTGTATAGACTGGGTGAGTGTCTGCCCTACTCCACCAGTGTACAGGCTGGGTGAGTGTCCACCCTACTCCACCGGTGCATAGGCTGGGTGAGTGTCCACCTTACTCCACCAGTATACAGGCTGGGTGAGTGTCCGCCCTACTCCACCAGTGTACAGGCTGGGTGAGTGTCCACCCTACTCCACTAGTGTATAGATTGGGTGAGTGTCCACCCTACTCCACCAGTGTATAGACTGGGTGAGTGTCCACCCTACTCCACCAGTGTGTAGACTGGGTGAGTGTCCACCCTACTCCACCAGTGTACAGACTGGGTGAGTGTCCACCCTACTCCACCAGTGTATAGACTGGGTGAGTGTCCACCCTACTCCACCAGTGTATAGACTGGGTGAGTATCCACCCTACTCCGCCAGTATACAGGCTATGTGAGTGTCCACCATACTCCACAAGTGTATAGACTGGGTGAGTGTCCACACTACTCCACCAGGGTATAGACTGGGTGAGTGTCAACCCTACTCCAACAATATACAGGCTGGGTGAGTGTCCACCCTACTCCACCAGTGTATAGGCTAGGTGAGTGTCCACCCTACTCCACCAGTGTATAGATTGGGTGAGTGTCCACCCTACTCCACCAGTGTATAGACTGGGTGAGTGTCCACCCTACTCTACCGGTGTATAGGTTGGGTGAGTGTCCACCCTACTCCAACAGTGTATAGACTGGGTGAGTGTCCACCGTACTCCACCAGTGTATAGACCGGGTGAGTGTCTATCCTACTCCACCAGTGTACAGGCTGTGTGAATGTCCACCCCACTCCACCAGTGTACAGACTCGGTGAGTGTCCACCCTACTCCACCAGTGTATATACTCGGTGAGTGTTCACCCTACTCCACCAGTGTACAGACTGGGTGAGTGTCCACCCTACTCCACCAGTGTATAAACTGGGTAAGTGTCCACCCTAATCCACCAGTGTACAGACTGGGCGAGTGTCCACCCTACTCCACCAGTGTACAGGCTGGGTGAGTGTCCACCCTACTCCACCAGTGTACAGGCTGGGTGAGTGTCCACCCTACTCCACCAATGTACAGGCTGGGTGAGTGTCCACCCTACTCCACCAGTGTACAGACTGGGTGAGTGTCCACCCTACTCCACCAGTGTACAGGCTGGGTGAGTGTTACTCCACCAGTGTATTAACTGGGTGAGTGTCCACCGTACTCCACCAGTGTATTGAATGGGTGAATGTGAACCCTACTCCACCAGTATACAGGCTGGGTGAGTGTCCACCCTACTCCACCAGTATACAGGCTAGGTGAGTGTCCACCATACTCCACAAGTGTATAGGCTGGGTGAGTGTCCACCCTACTCCACCAGTGTATAGACTGGGTGAGTGTCAACCCTACTCCACCAGTGTACAGGCTGGGTGAGTGTCCACCCTACTTCACCAATATAGAGGCTGGGTGAGTGTCCACCATACTCCACCAGTGTATAGACTGCGTGAGTGTCCACCCTACTCCACCAGTGTACAGGCTGTGTGAGTGTCCACCCTACTCCACCAGTGTATAGACTGCGTGAGTGTCCACCCTACTCCACCAGTGTACAGGCTGTGTGAGTGTCCACCCTACTCCACCAGTGTACAGGCTGGGTGAGTGTCCACCCTACTCCACCAGTGTACAGGCTGTGTGAGTGTCCACCCTACTCCACCAGTGTGCAGGATGGGTGAGTGTCCACCCTACTCCACCAGTGTACAGACTGGGTGAGTGTCCACCCTACTCAACTAGTGTATAAACTGGGTGAGTGTCTACCCTACTCCACCAGTGTATTGACTGGATGAGTGTCCACCCTACTCCACCAGTGTATAAACTGGGTGAGTGTCCACCATACTCCACCAGTGTATTGACTGGGTGAGTGTCCACCCTAATCCACCAGTTTACAGGCTGGGTGTGTGTCCACCCTACTCCACCAGTGTATAGACAATTCAATTGTGTTAGTTGTGAACTAACACGTCAAATCTTTATGTATACCAGATTTAGTGTACATAAAATAGCGGTCTACATAAGCCGGTCCTATATGCATAATCGGTCGACATACGCTGCCTTTAGGAGTATATATATATATATATATATATATATATATATATATATATAATTGTGTTTATGTTTGCATTGTGCATTGACAAGTTATACAGATTTCTGTGCATATCTTATTGATGTTTCCATGATCTTGCAGATGTGTGTTGTCCCTATTATGATAAATAAGCCCTCATGATATTCAACCATATCTGGATGAAAAACTACGATCATAGCACTGCAGCGTAGAATCTAAAAAATTGGTTAAATTTTAGTTTTCCAAAAACCATACCTTGAAAAGCACTTGGACAATTTTTTTCTTTTTGTCACATTTGTCTTTACCGTGGCTGATATAAACCTTAGCTAACTCTGAGTCTCTCTCATGTCAATTTGGGATGTAAACCTTGACCCCAGAGGCTGAGTGGGAGGCTGCAGCAGTAGTGAAAGTGCATAGGTGAAGGCCTAGTGCTGTGGCGGTTGTGGTTTAATCCTGGTGACCACTTTGACAGCTGGACGTGTCAGACTGGACACTCCAAGTAGTGGACACATCGTCCACATGTTGCCACACGCCCCTTGTTGCAACTCATGGCTTTTTACACAATGTTTTATGCATATTTGTTTTGAAAAGAGTAACTTAAAATTATTTGCTCTTAATTTCTATAACTATTTATTTATCTTATTTATTCATTTATCCAACTGCTCAACTAAGCTCAACTGCCTTCAAAATAAAGCCTAATCTCCGAGCAGACTTGTTCTGACCAATGGATGGTGGTTGCCTAACGTGAAGAAGAACAACAAGCACCCTATATATGTTTCGGCCCAAAACAGTTTTGGCCCCGAATCGTCCGTTTCTGCAATCGTTGAAGTTCGGCATGCTTGCGCTCGCATGGGCCGAATCATCCGTGCCTGCAACGTGTTTAGGCGAGGTACATGGGCCAAATCATCCATCCTGATGTTGGGAGATATCTTCAACTTGCGTATTATATGAAATTTTGATATTATTTCTGCATCGTTATTCAGGACATTGTGTGATCTGCTTCGACTTACATGCGTATTCTTTGGTGACCCTTGTTCAAAATTCAGACATTGCGTATCATTTAATTTTAGTATTATTTGATTTATTTTCGTGGAAATTTGCGTGTCATTTCATTATGTATTATAGATTATATATATATATATATATATATATTAATATTATTATTTGATTATTATTTACGTAAAACAGGGTTTTGTTTATTACTTCTTGGTTAATATAATACATTTTACGACCGTATTAAACTTGGGAGGTAATTTGCCTGAGGATCTTTCCTTGCATGAGGCGGCAGGAATCTATATCCGTATATAAATTTATTACATTAATTTGTTACTATTATTATACATTACACATTCAACTAGAAACCCACAAACAACCACGCTTTGAGCACTCTGCTCTGTGTATATGCAGTGGTTTCCCGTACAACCAAATGTGGGCCGAATCATCCATCCTTTGATTTCCGCTGCTCATGTGCAGTGGACCGAATCATCCGTCACGGCACACCTGAGTTTTAACGAGGTGGGCCGAATCATCCGTCTTGGTAGGTAGAAACTTCCTGGGCCGAAACATCCGTCGCGGTGGGCCGAAATTGTTTTGGGCCGAAACATCCGGGACCCTATGTAGCCCTAGGATTGACCACACTCGGTGCCCGCATTGACATTGGTAATAACGCCCAGGAAATGCTTTATATTTTAGGCAATAACATGCTAGTCATAGTAGTAGTGCTGGAAATATGGTACTGGACTACCTCACTGATACCAGAATCAAATGCTCATCGCCATCGGATTGCTCGTATTTTCGTCAACGCGGCATAGCCTAGCCCCTAGGCCATAGATGATAGACATAGATAGTCAGACTTAGCCGTAGGGCCCTAGTCACGCAAGTTGACATCGTTGCCCTATTTTAATAACGAACTGACAATTCAGTAAATACTCACTCGTTCAAAACAATGTTGTGTTGGTACTTTCCTTCGCCGAATATAGTAAAAACTGTACGATAACAACGTTCACATCACGCTTAGCCAGTTGTTGTTGTTAGTTGCCATTGGGTACCTTCACATGC
Organism: Oasisia sp. SBJ-2009; assembly: GCA_964017155.1. Taxonomy (NCBI): domain Eukaryota; kingdom Metazoa; phylum Annelida; class Polychaeta; order Sabellida; family Siboglinidae; genus Oasisia; species Oasisia sp. SBJ-2009. The sequence continues at coordinate 35,689,597 of OZ024860.1, forward strand.
CGGGCTGTCGTTTCCGCTTCATATTATGCGGCGACTGCTGCACTGTTACCCACTACGTGGCGCCACTAGCGTGTAGTAAATTACCCATATCCGTTAGGTGGTAGCATCTTTTGAGCCCCCACCCCACCCCGTTTGGTAAATTTATGGCTGCCGATATATCCACCAGGGCGGCCTTTATCCCAGCTGGAATAGGGCCTGTAAGCGAGTCACGATACATGGCGACATTCCGCGCGTCTGGAGCTGATTTGGGACATGTAGTATTTAGCTTGACTAGCTACCGCGCATGTGTACACGCCCAACCAATAAACAGATCGAGTTACAACACTGCCATCCCGAGTCCGAGTCGCATTATGTTACATAGACATGGCCATTGGTATCGGCCAAAACTACGAGACATCACAAGAGAGCATGCGCGCTATCGGCATCGACGAAGATACGACAGTTCATGCTGTGAACACAGGCAAATCGAACGCACCTCGACGTTCGTATAACAGGCCTCAGTCCAGGTTCACGCAGCACGGCTTCAAGAAGAAAGCTTCAGGTAACAAATGCATGAAATGCGGGTATGACCGCAATCACGCACGTTGCCCCGCCAAAGACAGTAACTGCAATTACTGTCGTAAGAAGGGACATTTCGCGGCGATGTGCCGCAGAAAGGCGAGCGCACACATGGTGGAGGAAATGTGTGGCTCTGATGAATCAGATGATGATGGCGGCGCACATCTGATCAACACAGTCACTGACGCAGGCAAACACGACTGGTGGGAATGCATAGAAGTAAATGGATTTCACATCGATATGCAAATAGACACCGGCGCCACGAAATCTTTGTTGCCGTACAAAGTGTTCAAAGATATGCTCTGCGATACACCAATAACGAAGACCGCTCGCAAATTCAAGTCGTACACACATCACCCAATCAAAGTGGAAGGCTACGTCACACTCCCGACACGTTACAAGAACAAGTTCGTGGATGTCCAGTACTACGTGGTTCACGTCGATCAAAAGCCGTTGTTGTCAGGGCAAGCCAGCGAACAGCTAGGCCTGATTGAAAGAATACACGAAGTCACCAACGAGCTTGACAAGTATCCGGAACTGAGAAAAACGACAGGTACGCTTCCAGGGACGTATTCCATCAAGATCGATCCTACAGTCACGCCAGTAGTACATGGACCAAGACGTCAGCCAAAAGCACTGTCAGCGAAGATACGTACGAAACTGAAAGAGATGGAAGCTGATGGCCACATTACCAAAGTGACAGAGCCCACCGACTGGGTTAGTTCGATGGTCACGGTTGTGCGGAATGGAAAGTTGAGAATCTGTTCAGACCCCAAAGATCTCAACAAAGCCATCAGACGAGAACACTACCCAATTCCAACGGTGGAAGAAGTGGTAGCATCAATGCCAGGTGCCAAAGTGTTCTCCAAGATAGACGCAAAGTCGGGATTCCTGCAAATCAAACTCGACTACGAATCAAGTCTACTGACGACTTTCAACTCGCCAATCGGAAGATACAGGTGGTTGCGCCTCCCGTTTGGCATAAAGTCGGCTCCAGAAATCTACCAGCGAATCATGGACGAGATGCTGGAAAATATTGATGGCACACGAGCTATCATGGACGACATCCTGATCGCAGGGAAGACCCCACAAGAACACGACAGGATAATGAGAAAAGTTGTTGAGAGAGCGACCGAGTGGAATCTCAAACTCAACTTCGACAAGTGTCAGGTGAAACAACCAAGAGTTACCTACGTGGGACACTTGGTGACTGACCAAGGCTTGCAACCGGATCCAGAGAAGAAAGTCCGAGCAGTACGCAGCATGCCAGTTCCAGGCAGAAAGGAAGACGTTCGCAGATTTCTTGGATTTGTCCAGTATCTTTCAAAATTCATTCTGAATATGAGCACAGTGGACGCCCCACTACGAGATGTGATGAAAAGAAATGTCGATTTCTACTGGAACAAGCAACAACAGAGAAGCTTCGATGAGCTGAAGGAACTCTGTTGCAGTACGCCAGTGTTGGCGTATTACGACATGACGAAAGATGTCACAATACAGTGTGATGCGAGTAGCTACGGACTAGGAGGAGTCCTCTTACAAGACGGTCGTCCGATAGCGTACACATCGAGAGCGCTCACACCGACAGAGAAGCGATACGCTCAACTGGAAAAGGAAATGTTAGCTATCGTCCATAGCTGCACGAAATTCCACTATTACATCTTTGGAAAACCTACAACAGTTGAGAGCGATCACAAACCACTTCAGGCGATATGCGCAAAGCCACTGCTATCAGCGCCCATGAGGCTACAGGCAATGTTACTGAGACTGCAGCCATACGACCTGAACGTGACGTACAAACCAGGCAAGGACATCCCCATGGGAGATGCACTGAGTCGTGCCCACCTGCCTGATGCAGTACCTGATATTGAGCCTGTCATGGTCAATATGATCAACTTCATCGCCGTGACACCTACACGATACAAGCAATTCCAGGAATGCACAGCAGATGAACTGAACGAGCTGCATGCTATGATCCTGAAGGGTTGGCCAGATACAAAACAGGAGACACCACACGCAATCAGAGTGTACTGGCCAATACGTGACGAACTCTCAGTATCTGACGGTGTAGTGTACAAAGGCATGAGAATCGTTGTGCCACCCAGCATGAGGTCTAACATGCTTGCACAAATACACGAGTCGCACTTGGGCATCACGAAATGCAAGCAGCGAGCGCGGGAAACGTTATTCTGGCCAGGGATGACGCAACAAATCGAAAATATCGTGAGTGATTGCGCAGCGTGTAACACGTACCAGAATAAACAGCACGCCGAAACGCTGAGACCAACGAGAACACCCGACCTGCCGTGGGTCGAGGTAGCGACAGACATCTTCGAATGGGAACGAAGCAATTACTTGGTCACTGTGGATTACTATTCCAAGTTTATCGAAGTCGACAAACTCGAGAATTTGAGTAGCGCTGCCACAATCGACGCCCTCAAGAGTCAAATGAGTCGACACGGGATAGCAGAAAAATTGCGATCTGATAATGGAACTCAGTTCGCGTCTCGCGAATTTGCGCTTTTCTGCAAAGATTACCAAATCGACCATTACACGTCATCGCCCGCATTTCCACAATCTAACGGCGCAGCGGAACGAGCAGTACAGATTGTCAAGCGGCTTTGGCGTAAGTGTACGGATAAACACTTGGCTTTGCTGGACTACCGAACGACGCCGCTTGAAAATTGTCACCTGTCACCAGCCCAGCTATGCATGAGTCGCAGACCTCGAAATAAGTTACCCATTGCAAGGGAACTTCTAAGGCCGACTGCCTACGACGTGACTAAAGTGAGACGCAGCTTAGACCAGGAGAAGGAGAGACAGCGTCATTACCATAACACACATGTCAAGGACGATCTCCCTGTACTTCTGCCCGGCGATCCAGTGAGAATGGCTCCATTTCCAGGTTCTATGAAATGGCAGCACGCTACCGTTGTCAGCCGACACCAGTCGCCGAGATCATATGTTATTGAACATAACGGTAGAAAATACAGACGCAACAGACGACATCTTCGCCTGTCAACGATCGGGGCAGACACTCGATTAACAGCTGTCACTCCGCCAGGCCAAAGCTCGGAGTCCAACGCGAGGACAACCGGTATCGCACTAAACGATCAGAAGCCGAAGACGATCATCCCGGTGCGTCAACAAACACCCGAGACTGTGGTCGCGCGTTCAGGAAGATCACAAGAGGCACCGCCGGGTTCAAGTCCACCCGCTAATTGCCAAATGTCTCCCGCGGGGTTTGTGACCCGCAGTGGTCGTGTGAGCAAGCCACCACGACGCCTGGACTTCTGACCAGGTCAGTCGAAGGGCAAACGTCACGACTGCGACGTTACAGGCTGCAGTGCAGAATAATCCCTGAGTAGTTGTTTACTACACGACTGTAGATAGTCCACCCTACAGTCTTTAAAAATTAGAAGTGTGAATAATGGCAACAGAAAAAGGAGGCAGACATTGGCAGACATTGAACATTGACATTGGCAGACATGCAATGAACATTTACTTTGCATAACTGGATATGTTATGCTGTTAACTCATTTGTTGAAATAAGTCTAATTAATTACGTTGTCTAATTAATTACGTTCACCTTTTTACAATTTGTGAATCAGTTGATCTACATGTTTATTTGGTTTTTATTTGGTTTCATAGTAAACATACTTTTCCTTGAAAGAAAGGGAGATGTAGTATTTAGCTTGACTAGCTACCGCGCATGTATACACGCCCAACCAATAAACAGATCGAGTTACAACACTGCCATCCCGAGTCCGAGTCGCATTATGTTACAGGACAGGCCACAAGAATAATATTCTAACGACTGATGACAGTTGTAGTAGTTTTCGACTGATGAAAAGAAACTAATGCGACTGGGAAAGTTTTATTGGTAATTATATTATTATAAACGTCTTAACAGTATAGTTATATGGTTCGTACCAATAATACCGCTCGGATGCCAGATAAATGTAAAGGCTAAGTCAGATAAAAATAATACGTATTACAGTTATCAGTGTCGTTTCTGTTACATCATACTAAGAATTACTGCCCGTCACGCAGAATCGAATAGCGTTTAGGACACGCGACGAAGTTCCTCCACACCAGTCTATCCCTGGCGAGACTCTGGACGGTGCCCACCTGTGTCCTGTCTTCTTCATCTCTATCTCCACTGTTCGGCGCCATAACCATGGGTGTGTCTTTTCGGAGCGTGTGGCCACTCCACTTCCACCGTCTTCTGATGATGAAGGTCCGCATGCTTTCCTGATTGGTGTCTTCCAATAGTTGCTCACTGGACATTTCTCTGGGCCAGAATATCCTTAGGATTCTCCGGAGACTTTTTTGTGGAAGGAAGATAGTCTGGATATATCTTGCTCTGTCATATGCCAGCACTCTGATCCATATAGAAGGGTGGTAAGTAAACAGCTCTGGTAGATTCTTAGCTTCGTACGTGTGCTATTTTGTGTTGATTCCCGTACTGCCTTCACGCTCATGAACACACCTCTGATCTTATTCAGTCTGCCCTGAATGTCCATGCT
>OZ024860.1:35699683-35717183 GCA_964017155.1 Oasisia sp. SBJ-2009
GTCACATGTTACATGTTACATTTACGTGTAACATGTTACATATTACATATTACATTTACGTGTAACGTGTAACGTGTAACGTGTAACGTGTAACGTGTAACGTGTAACGTGTAACGTGTAACGTGTAACGTGTAACGTGTAACGTGTAACGTGTAACGTGTAACGTGCAACGTGCAACGTGTAACGTGCAACGTGTAACGTGCAACATGTAACGTGCAACATGTAACGTGCAACAAGTAACATTTACGCGTAACATGTAACATGTAAAATGTTAGAATGGGATGGAGGGGAGAATTGCCAGACACGAAAGAGTCGACAAAAACCTATATAACACATTCCTTAATAAACCATTTCTTCATGTGGGTTTCACACTAGAATTGCGCCGGCAAACACCACGCCTGTGGGCATTCAATACCCTGACATTATAGCATGGAAAGGGAACATTTGTGAGATAATCGATACCATGATTTGGGCCGACAATTTCGTTATCAATGAAGCCCACAGTTGTAAAGTAGCATATTACATCAACCCGCCATAAATAAATGGTGTGAGAATGCATAACTCAAAATCTTTATCTGCTGGGACTTCTGATTTGGAACCATCATATTGGATTTACTCTAAATTGATTCCACTAGCTAAAGTTGTGGTATTGCGAAATAGCCGAAAGCGACGAAATGGACTAAGTCCAAGAAACCAACATGAAATCCACGAAAACGACTAAGTCCTACGAGAAATGTGTACGTTATTACATTATCAGGCGAAAGTTATTACATTATCAGGCAAGAGGAGTTTATTACATTAACGGGCGAAAATTATTACATTATCGGGTAGCAAGTTTATTACATTATCGGTTGATTTTATTACATTATCAGGCGGTTATTACATTAACGGGCGATTATTACACTATCGGTTGTAACAGTCGTCCTTCCTCGTTCGCAGACAGTGTCCAGAACACCACCGAAGGCGCCGTTATCGCAGCAATTCGACTGCACTTAGGTTGGCTGTCGCACCCACCACCTCTATACAAGTGGGTTTGTCTTCCAGCCGATCCAGCGAGCTTCTCTCCATCAGCTTCTCTCCGTCCCGGTGACGCGTCGTGGGTTGTTCTCCTGTGCGTAAGTTTTTTGGAACCAGCTAAGATCTTTGTTTAAGTAAGAGATAAAGAATGCTGCTACCGAGTGTATGATTAAAAAAACGAAAAACAGACCAATGTCTCCATGGTACGTGGTCCCCCGGCCTTGATCAAGCCTATGGCTATGCACACGAGGATTGTATTAGTTTATACACGTATTAACCCTGTCACTAAACATATATTTCTCAGTTTCCTAGCTATTGCTAATTTTGACCTACATCTCTTCTTTATTGTCAATCACTACACGTCTGTCGCCCTCGCGTGCAATGCTGTCTTCCTCTGTCCCTGGAGGTCATCATACATGGTATCGCCCAGGGGCCAGTTTCATGAAGCCGTGTAACTTTAGGCTGGCTGGCTGGCTGGCTGGCTGGCTGGCTGATTGATTATTTGATTGATTGGTTGATTGATTGATTGATTGATTGACTGAGTGGTTGGCTGGTTCGTTTGTTGATTGGTTGGCTGGTTGGTTGGTTGGTTGATTGATTGATTGATTGATTGATTGGTTGATTGATTGATTGATTGATTGATTGATTGATTGATTGATTGATTGACTGATTGATTGATTGAAACATTCCTCATAAAGTGGTAGAGCTAGCGGCCTCAAGCCAATGCACACGAGGATTGTATTAGTTTATGCACATATTAACCCTGTCACTAAACATCTATTTCTCAGTTTCCCAGCTAATGCTAATATTGCCTACGTCTATTCATTATTGTCAATGACTATAGGAATGTCTGTCGCCCTCGCGTGTAATGCTGTCTTCCTCTGTCCCTGGAGGTCATCATACATGGTATCGTCCAGGGGCGCCGCCTGGCCACGTGTGTCGCGTCTGGTCATTGTGTAGTGGACTGTGCCGCAGTAGGTGTTCACAGGCCATCGGGCCCTTTTCACAGGAATACATCTCGGACTGGCCGATCCTTCTATTTACGTACAACGCTTCCTCGGTGTCGTGTTTATCTCGAAATGTCAATATAGAGTGTGAATTGAAAATGTATTAACACGAGTCCTGATGGTGATACTAACAACTGTTTTATTATAGTCCGTAAGGTGGCAGCATGTTACATATCATAACATCTCCCTTCTTAAAATAATAAGCAACTGTATTAATTAATGCAAAAAAATCTTTGGTCCAGTCCTTTTTTTCTTGAAATGTCAATCATTGTTAACATAGAATTAAACATGTGGTATTTAGAAATTATACTATGTCACATGTTGTAACGTAATGTCAATAAAATCAGTCCAAAGTACATTTCACAGTTCACAGCACTGAAGCTTTACAAATCAAGCCGTTTTGGTGGGCGCACACATCTGCCAGTCTTCGTCCTGTATGGAGCGTCGTTGACACAGGCTGGTGGTTCTTCGATGTGGATTGGCTCAGTTTCGTTGCTAGGGTTGTCGCAAGTAGCCGGTTCACTTCGATGAACTGTGTGTTCTCAATCCATATTCTCATCACTGTGGCATGTATCTTGACATGTGAACGTTTCTCCAGTCGTTCTGATGTGTCTTCGATTCCTGCGATTCTCAGCACCATCTCTGCTGGTAATTATGTATGATCGCGGCTGGTTGACCTTCTGTTTCACAACAGCTGGTTTCCACTTCTTCGTCACATAATCCTGCACTCTTACACATTGACCGGGACGTATGTCTTTCAAGTCACGTGTATGTTCGTCATATTGTCGTCGCCATTGTTCTCTTCTGCGGAAACTTGTTTTCTCTTTCCCTGTGGTGGTGATGGTGGGTGGGTTTGACTGAATCTTTCGGTCAAATAACAGTTCTGCAGGTGACGGCAGTCCTGTCTCGATGGGAGTCGTACGGAGACAGAGCAAAACGATGGCGGGGTCTTCTCTCGCTTCATAGGCTTTCTGTAGTGTCTTCTTGACTACACCTGCGTACCGCTCAGCCTTCCCATTGCACTGATGGTATATGGGGCTACTCGTCTCGTGCTTGAAGTCGTGTTCAGCTTCGAATTTGCGGAATTCAGATGAATCATACTGTCTCGCATTATCACTGATGAAGATTTCTGGGATGCCAAATTCTGAGAAGATCAGCTTCAGCTTGTTCACGATAGCACCAGATGTTGTAGAGCTCAGCTTTCGGATGATGGTGTATGAACTGTAGTCATCTACAACAAGCAGATATTCATCACCTCTCCAGTGGAACATGTCTGAACCAACGATTTCCCAAGGATGTGTCGCATCAATTGGGATCAGCTCTTCCTTCTGTTGTGCAGTCTGGTTATGTTGACATGTATTACATTTCTTGACCATGTTGTCAATGTCTGCATTGATTCCACACCAACACACTGTATCGCGTGCTCGCAGTCGACATTTTCCGATGCCTTGATGTCCAGTGTGTATCTTCATCAATACCTCCTCTTGCATGTTCTTTGGTATGATGACACGGTTTCCTTTCAGAAGAACACCATTGAGCACAACGATCTCGACTCTGAAGTTCCAGAACGGCACTATGTCTTCTGGACATTGATTCCTGTACTGTGGCCATCCATTTGTCACAGTTCTGGTTAACACTTGGAGTGTTTCGTCGCATTTTGTCATGTCTCTGATTTTCTCGAGCCTCGACTCGGAAACACCAGCGATTTCGTGAATTGTCACGTTGATGTCGGGAATTTCATGACCTTGAATATGTAGACGTGACAGTCCATCTGCAATAGGTATGTCCTTTCCTGGCACATACGTCACGGTGATGTCGTATTTCTGTATACGAAGCAGCATTCTCATCAGTCTCGGAGGTGCATTCATCAGATGTTTTCTGGTGATTGATTCCAGAGGTTTGTGATCTGTTTCGATCGTCACGTGATGTCCGTATGCGTAGTGGTGGAATCGCTCTAGACCGAACACGATACCCAGCATTTCACGCTCAATGTTGCAGTAGTTGCTTTCAGTTTCGGTCAGACTCTTACTCGCATAGGCAACTGGTCGTCCGTGTTGCAGAAGTGTTGCTCCTACTCCTCGTTTGCTCGCATCTGTCTGAATGGTTATTGGTTTGCTCGTGTCGCAGTAAGCCAATGTTGATGCTGTTGTGATGGCTTCCTTCACTTTGTCAAACGCTCTCTGATGTTCAGGCCCCCACACAAAGATAACGTCTTTCTTTGTGAGATCACGGAGTGGCGCTGTAGTGGCGCCAGGTCTGGTGTGTAGCGGCTCAAGTAGTTTACCATACCGAGGAAACTCTGCAGTTCCTGTGCATTTCTTGGCGGTGTCATGTCAACAATTGCTGCGATCTTATCTGGATCAGGTTCTATCCCCTTTGATGAGAGGTAGTTCCCGAAGAACTTGATCCTGCGTGATTTCACAACACATTTGTCAGGGTTGAGGCATAGACCAACCTCATGTGTACGTTTCATGACGTTGTCGAGGTGTTTGGATGTCGTCAGCAATGGCTACAACGCCAGGTAGACCTTCGAACGTTTGGTCTAATTTCTTCTGGAACACGTCCTGTGCCGAAACTAGGCCAAATGGAAGACGACGGAAGCAGTATCGCCCGTATGGCGTGTTGAACGTCGTAAGTAGTTTCGATTCGTCATCCAACTTCACGTTCCAGTTTCCTGATCGTGCATCCCAGTGTATTCTCGATACTGGATGCTGCATCCAATATCGAGAATACACTGGCACCTTGTAGACGTGGTAGGATGTCGTCTAGGACCTGTGTGTAGTGATGAGGTCTTCTCACACAAGTGTTCAAGTGGCGGGCGGGCGGGCGGGCGGGCGGGTCTGATGGATCGACGTGTCAATGGAGCGTTGGACAGATGCGGATGATGGTGGACGAATGCGTTGTGGACGGGTGATGTATTAGCAAGTCACTATTGACATTCCAAACTATGCTCCGTAAACATAGTTTTGGTGGAGAAGAGCGAGTCCTGGGTTAACTCTACCTCTTTATAGGGTCTCCTTAATACAATACGTGATAACTGGCTAATAAGTCGTCCTATGTAACCATATCTACTGTTCCAGTAGAACGTCAAGACTGAACTAATACAACATTAAACAAGTAGCAAATGTATAGCTTAATGTAGTTATATGTTCGTTTAACTTCTTGCAGGTGTTCTTCGTTGACGTTGCTGGTTTGATTCTCCGATTGTTTAACGAGCTCCAAACTCGTGTGTGCCCTAACTACTGTTACAGATCGAACGTCGAAGCTAAACTGACGCAACAATTAGATAAACAATTAATGCTAAGCTGAACTTATCCGTTAAATGTTAACTCCTTGCAAACATTCTCCGTTATTGGTTTGACTTTCCGATTGTTGATCTGGCTCCGTACTCGCGTATGCACTCCCCACTGTTCCGTGTTGAACGTCGAAGCTAAACTGACATAATCTTTAAATACATTTTATAAACACTAATAGTCGGGGCGCACGGGTCCAAATTTTGGAGGTAGTGGACACCTCGTGCTATTTTTGGTTGTCGTGTATTTTATTAAACGTCAAACCCTCCCGAACAATATTCCAGAGGGCAACCTTCTCAAATCAGTGTACCTCACTCCGAAAATTGCGTTGATATCCATGCCCTTAATGGCCCAGTTGTATACATTTCTCTTTCCCCATTTTCACAGTAACTGTATAACAACAAATTTAAGTGTAGTATCAAATAATCAGGAATGACGAGAACTATTATTTATGGCAATAGCTTTTTGATACGTTTATTTTTCAAGATGCCAGATACAAAACATTGGACAAAACAACGATAAATCCGTTCGGTTTCCCAGTTGACATCACACAAAAGGAGTTATGGTTACCTTAATATGTAATCAATATACTTATGTAATATATCAAAAAGATGTGCATTCAATTACCTACTGAATACTGCAAAGCAATAGTAAAATAGTGCTACGTTATACGTAATCACGAGCCAAACATCTACCCAACCCCCTAAGTGTTGCGCAATCGTGACGTGACGCAAATCGGAGTAGATTTCATTGATTGTATCATTTTCGCGTTCCTTAGGGTAATATACACTATTAAAGACAGAGTACTGATGCATAATCTACTGCTGGTTATTAATGCGATGTTTGTTAAGACAACATAAAATTATGATAACATTATTCGAAAATAAAAACATACCAAGGTGGTATTCAATCACATCTTAAAGATTATTCTGAGTCACCTGTGTCACTCTTGTCACAGCCATTGTTTTCAACAAGAGTCCGAACAGGTATTACTCGCCTACATTTGGTATCGTTCCGTTTGCACTTGCAAGCAGCACAACGCGGCACTTGGCATTTAGCGCAAGAACAATTACAAGGGCATTTGTTGGCTACACGTAACTTGTATACCATTGTGAAAGTTCTGGTAAAGGCGGCACCGTCAAATATACTGGTTCCAAATGTGTGGAACCCGTCTTCCAACCGATATCTAATAATTTCTCCTCCATCTTCAAGTGAGTCTCTTTCAGCACAGCTGTCAACCTCAAGCCTTACAGCCTTGACGCATCGATCCATTTGACTCAAACAAAGCTTGCGGTACCTTAGAGAACATTCATATTATCCGATGGTTTCCTCAAGATTGACATTTTCCCCAATACCTTTCTGATGAAGAAGGCGTATCAGCATGACAACTTCATTGATCAGCTGCTACGTCTGCTTCTGAAGCACAGTAAGATGTTATTGAGGATGCAGTTCTTCAAATATGCTGTCATGTACCTTTTGGACTTTGCGTTGTCATTCAAATATTCCTGGAGCTCAGTTTTGCAAATATTTTTCACAGTTTCCAGAGTTTTCATGATAGTTACAGTGGCTCACTGTTTCGTGGCAATATTTAGTATGTTGCTGTAGTCTACCGTGACGGGATTGATCATGTGCTGTTTTTATGCATGTTTGATTGATCATTTGCTGGTTTCCATCTTCGTGGGATTGTTAGACTGCAGATGGTTCATCACTTCTTTGAAATGGAATGATACCTCAGATACACAGGCTTTGTGTAATGCTACTTGGTTCGTACTTTAGCATCCAGGGGAATTTATGTAAGCCCACTCGCACTTTCCTTCACATCTATGCTTTATGTCTCCCCATGAGCTATTTCAGAAGTGATACATTTGAATGACTCAGCTTTTTTCGCACATCATATTGACCTTTCGTGAAGTACTGATATACATATGGTGCTGGGTTCTTCGGGTTGTTTATTTCCTTTAGGCACATTGGCAGCGAATAACTGTAGTTATGGTGACCAGCAGCAGCAACAAATGGGAGCATGTTATTATACTAAACCAAATTTTCCCAATTGCCCATTTTCCAATTGTTCAAATGCACCCGTGCCTCCCGTAGTCATTTGTGTTCAAAACCTTTGTTAGCCGTTCCTTGCTTACACAAACCAGTTTCTATGAAGATAAGACTCCACATAATTTTTCCAACTGCGCCCATAGCGTTAACAGTGAGATGAAACTACACACATGACAAGAAGATGCCAATGTCATCATCAGGGGAAGCTTGCTCCCGTAACCCATATGAAATATCGTGCAAGGCCTGATCAGCCATAACTACTGTGTATTTCACCCCAAAGTTATTGGCTAGCTTTGCTGCATATTCTAAGCGGATCTATTTGAACAGAATGGATCATTAAACCATACATAAAGCATGTGGCTGGCACTGTTGAAGCCAGTGTTGTGTAGAAAGCATTCCAACATTGATAGTGGTTGCTTCCGAGCTCTACTTTCTTTATGGATGACGAACGGCAAAATTGCCATGCCACAATCATCAACTGAAACTATTGATCACATATAGGTTGCAAATATATAGTCCTCATCTTTACAAGTAATCTGGCTTTAAGCTTTTCGCACAAAGAAATGTAGTGTGGTTCAATTTGAGAAGGTATGGCACTCGACAACAAACAGATTCAATACGTTATGATGATAACAGTGCGAAATTCTTCGTCCTTGCCGTCACCAAATTGTTATCTTCAACAATCAAAATAGTTTATGCAGACGAGAAGTTACCGTTTTTTAGACATTGTCAAATATAGTGATGTCACATACCATATAATTGGTAATCATAAGTGTCCGTTGTGTTTATTTTGTTAGTTTCGTATTTGTTGTCGGTAAAACACCGTAGACACCAAACTAAGTTAAAATGACTGATACGCTGCAAAACATGTCATTCAAACATGATAACATACCTCAGGTATTTGAAAACAAGAATACATTATATTTAATTTACTTATTAGACGTAACGTATTTATATATTCAAGTTATTCCAGAGATTATGTTAAAATCTAACGTCAAACCAAAATGAGGTGGAGAAGTATACACTGTATGTTGATTCTAGAACAAGATTAAGTGATGTTCAAATGTATTTTACAATTGTATGGTATAAATCAACCGAGAAATGAATGGGGATACTTTTGATATGTTCACTCATTTTATAGCTTGAATATATAGTAAGGTGACTACGGTACATTTACATGAAATCGACGACAAAACGGAAATGTTTTTCTACTTATTCTTCAATTGTTTGTTTCTCGTTGCCTTAAAATATATACATTTTTATAATATATTTGTGGTCTGTATTCCTCTCACCATTCCGGATATATTTTGGTACAGAGACTAGCTAATTTCATTAAATAAACCATGAATATTTCATAATTAGCCATTGTGACTTAACAGTCATTCAGACACATTCAGGCCTGAATTGAAGTTTAATTTTCAAGTACCGTGTTGTGTTGCTTGGCCATGCGATTGGAAAGATATCAAATATGGGCGAGTAATACCTGTTTGAATTCTTGTTGAAAAAAATGGCTATGACAAGAGTGACACAGATTACTCAGAACAATGTATAATATGTGATTGAGTAACACCTTGATGTGTTTTGTATTTCGAATAATGCGTGTTATCATAATTTTATATTGCCTTAACAAACATTGCATTAATAACCAGCAGTAGGGTATGCATCAGGACTGTCTTTACTAGTGTATTATTACACTAAGAAACGCGAAATTGATACAATCAATGAAACCCACTCCGATTTGTGTCACGTCACGATTGCGCAACACTTAGGGGGTTGGGTAGATGTTTGGCTCGTGATTGCGTATAATATAGCACTATTTTACAACTGCTTTGCACAATCCAGTAGGTAAATGAATGTACATCATTGTGATATATTACATAAATATCTTGATTAAATATTAAGGTAATTATAACTCCGGTTGTGTGATGTCAACTGCGAAACCGAACTGATTTTTCGATATATTGTCCAATGTTTTGTACCTGGCTTCCTAATAAATAAACATACCAATACGATATTGCCATACATATTAGTTCTCGTCATTCCTGATTATTTGATACTACACTTAAGTTTGTTGTCACACATTTACTGTGAACATGTGGAAAGAGAAATATATGCAGCGCGGCCATTAATAGACCACAGAAGCCTGAATGTAAATGCAATTTTCGGAGTGAGGTACACTGATTTCAGAGGGTTGCCCTCCGGAATATTATTAAGGAAGGTCTGAAGTTTAGAAAACGACAGGGCAAACGAAAAATAGCACGAGGTGTCCACTTCGACCACCGTGCGCCCCGACTATGCACGAATAACAGTTGGAGCCTAAACAATTGAAATATAAACTGAAAAACTAAACAAACAGCGCGTGCACGTAATTAGCCCGATTACATCACATGCCTGAGTTGCATATCACCGCCCCCTATCGATCCTGTAGGCTCCCCATTTTACTAGTTATTCCCACTTTGTGTCAAAACATTACGTCAATCCAAAATGAGGGGTGACGTATATGTTAGTTCAAAAACATGTGATGTGCTGATACATTTTACAATGTCGTGGTATATAACAACAGAAGAATGAATGGGGATCATTGTTATATGCTAACCATATATTTTGAATATATATTAAGAGAACTACGGTAAACGTTACATGATGTCGATGCGGAAACGGAAGTGTTTATTTTAACATATTGCTGAATCTGTTGCCTTAAAATGTACATTTCAATAAGATATTTATTGTGTTTATGCTCCTCTGCAATACGAATAGTTTGCCATAAAAACTAACTTTCTAGCCCTAAACAAACTATGAGAAAAACAAATTGCAATTGTGACTAAACGGTCATTCCGGCACCCTATACGTCTGAATTTAAGTGCGATTTTCGGAGTGAGGTACACTGATTTCAGAGGGTTGCCCTCTGGATTATTGTTTAGGAAGGTTTGAAGTTTAGAAAACAACAGGGCAACCAAAAATAGCACGAGGTGTCCACTTCGACCACCGTGCGCCCCGACTATAAGCTGAACTCATCTGCGAAATATTCATGCGACTTCATGCAACTGTTGTTCTTGAATTGCTTCATTCCCAGCCTCGATTAAGATCGATTAATTTGACAGTTTTCCGTTGCACGCTCTATCGTTGTTGGGCACTGTTTATGACGTCACATCTTCGCAGTCTCGTGACTCGTAGACGAATGTGTCTTTTGACATTGCGCAACATAAGTTGGAGCGTAACATAATAATGTTACTAAATATGAAGGTTTATTTTTTGTATCATTTGCTAAGTTCGTTCTCGCAATGGGTGACAGTAGTTTCAGGAATCAGGCTAGCTCGTTATTATGAAATGACGTCACCCTCATTTGCGAGCACGTCACCCCAAACGTGTACTACGTTATCTAGAACGTAATGCTTCCTATATTTATGCTATGGTATAATAATAAGTGTGACACAAGAACAATAGTCTAACAACAGACGACAGTTGTAGTTTCCGACTGATGAAAATAAACTAAAGCGATTGCGGATGTTTTGTTAGTAATTATGTATTATGATAATTGTTTTGGCAGTATAGTTATATGGTTGGATACCAGTAATACCGCTCGGATGTCAGATTTACAGTAGGTAAATGTTGACATATGGATTATATATATATATATATATATATATATATATATATATATATATATATATATATATATACATATATACGTATATATGTATATATGTATATATATATATATATATATGTATATATATATATATATATATATATATATATATATACAACGGGTTAGTGTTCGGGATAAAAAAAACTTGAATATTACATTGCTGTACTTTGTGGTTTCACAACAGTTCGATAAGCACTTATATCTGACAACTTGTCTAAATGCACATAATCATAACATATGTATACATTTGCCCCTAAATAGGTTGTACTGCGCGAAAGATGGCATTCTTCATTACTTGTCAAGATCGTCATACACAAGTAACTGCCGATGTCATGGCAGGGTTACGTAAAGACTAAAGGCACACTCAGGCAATGGCGCCACGCCGGTGTTATTAATCAGCCCAGTCATGTCAACAACGTGTTCGCGGATACAGTGTGCGGGCAGCGCCGTTCCTGTCGCTTTGTCACCGCAGCGGGGATGGGGAGGAGGGGGGCATGCAGTCTGCAGGTATCTATATATCACGTTGACCGATCAATCTCTATAATTGAACAACGGTTGATTCATTGTTGGAGGAAAATAGAAAAACAGAGAAAGTAACAAATTGAGAAGATAACGGAAAAGAGAGGAAACCGAAAGCCAATTGTATGAAAGCAATGAAGATATTTTGATTGTCTTCTTCAGGTAACAGGTCCATACCAATTCGGCAACAGTAGAGGTCCACGAAGATAAAACAAAGCAATCAGAAGGAAAGGTGGGCAAGCTCCCGTTGAAAACATACCCAACATGGGAGCCTCAGCAACACGTGCTGACAATGAGGTCCACACAGCAACACGTGCTGACAGTGAGGTCCACACAACAACACGTGCTGACAATGAGGTCCACACAGTAACACGTGTTGACAGTGAAGTCCACACAGCAACACGTGCTGACAGTGAGGTCCACACAGCAACACGTGCTGACAATGAGGTCCACACAGCAACACGTGCTGACAATGGGGTCCACACAGCAACACGTGTTGACAGTGAAGTCCACACAGCAACACGTGCTGACAGTGAGGTCCACACAGCAACACGTGCTGACAATGAGGTCCACACAGCAACACGTGCTGACAGTGAGGTTCACACAGCAACACGTACTGACAGTGAGGTCCACACAGCAACACGTGCTGACAGTGAGGTCCACACAGCAACACGTGCTGACAGTGAGGTTCACTTAGCAACACGTGCTGACAGTGAGGTCCACACAGCAACACGTGCTGACAATGGGGTCCACACAGCAACACGTGCTGAAAGTGAGATCCACACAGCAACAAGTGCTGACAGTGAGGTCCACACAATAACACGTGCTGACAGTGAGGTCCACACAGCAACACGTGCTGAAAGTGAGATCCACACAGCAACTCGTGCTGACAGTGAGGTCCACACAGCAACACATGCTGACAGTGAGGTCCACACAGCAACACGTGCTGACAGTGAGGTCCACACAGTAACACGTGCTGCCAGCGTGGTCCACACAGCAACACGTGCTGACAATGAGGTCCACACAGAAACACGTGCTGACAATTATGTCCACACAGCAACACGTGCTGACCGTGAGGTCCATACAGCAAAACTTGCTGACAGTGAGGTCCACACAGCAACACGTGCTGACAGTGAGGTCCACACAGCAACACGTGCTGACAGTGAGGTCCACACAGTAACAAGTGCTGACAGTGAGGTTCACACAGCAGCTCGTACTGACAGTGTGGTTCACACAGCAACACGTGCTGACAGTGAGGTTCACACAGCAGCTCGTACTGATAGTGAGGTTCACACAGCAAGGAGTGAGGATCGATATATCAACATGGTTGTGGATGATCGTACAAAGTACAATTAGCTGAGACTGAGCAAGTCTTGATGCGAGAGACTGCCACTGAAGACGGTTTACACGGAAGTGACACTGCTGATATTGTGCTGTTCAGCCTACATGTTAGTGACATATCTCGCAGCCGTCATTTGCACAGGTTTACCTGGTCTCGATGGTGCGATTTCCAGACGGTATGTGGAGTCTTACCAGGGCCTTGTAGCATTAGTATTTTTTTCAGTAGCGACTTCAAATTCCGCTTGATGAATCCTAGCATGCTATCCGCCGTTTTGTTGATTTCTCTATGTGTTTTTTCCAACATAGGTCTTTTTCTAGGTGAACCCCTAAATAATTGGGGCAGGTTGAGGCTTCTGTAGAGGAGATTTGACAAAATGTACCACTTCGTCTATTCATGAATGCGCTGATCGACAGTATGCGAGCGAGGAGCGAAACTACCCGTCTGTCGTGCAGCTGTTGTCTGGCAATAATTAACATAGACATGCACAACGTATGTGCAATTCAACACCCGCGTGCATATGTCATGTACATATGTACAAATATATATATATATATATATATATATATATATATATATATATATATATATATATGTATATATATACATATATATATATATATATATATTATATATATATATATATATATACATACATATATGTATATATAATATTATATATATATATATATATATATATATATATATATGTATATATATACATACATATATGTATATATAATATTATATATATATATATATATATATATATGTATATATATACATATATATATATATATATATATTATATATATATATATATACATACATATATGTATATATAATATTATATATATATATATATATATATATATATATATATATATATATATACGCAAAAGCTTACTAAGCAATTCCGTCGATTGTTTTGAACCTAACGTAATTATTATTCATCACATTAGTTTCACTGTGAGTATTCCGATGGTTTCCAATGACGTAGTGGACATGTGAATGCATGCATGTTTGTATGTGTAATATACATGCATGCATTCATGATATATATATATATATATATATATATATATATATATATATGTGTATATATATCATGTATATATGTGTATATATAATGTATATATGTGTATATGTATGTGTGTGTATGTGTGTGCTATCTGTATATGCACGCGTGAATGCTTGCATGCATATTATTATATATAACATTATTTCAGTTGTGTCTTCATAAAAATATTGCGTGTATATAACCTGGTGTGTGTAAATAACCTGACAATCAACACACTATTAGATAATTGCACGTCCCCATAGTTGACATGACACCATATTTTGTACGTAAGTCGTGTGTGATAAAACAATCACTAGTTTTGGAATAAACAATTCTAATAATAAGCTATTACCATAATAATCCAGATTTTATTGTTTAATAAAATCTGAATTTTTTATGTTAATAGCTTATTATTAGAAATGTTATATTCCAAAACTGATTTCAGCTATTTTACTACAGCTACGTAATCGTTCATGCCCTTTGAAGCGTTATTATTATTCCCAACATTAAACAGGCTTTTATATTCCTTTGTTGCTCTTGTCAGTGTTTACGACTACGCAACGCCTCTAAACTGATGTTGGTTACAGCTGCATCGTAAAAACCCAATCACACTGTCACGCCGATAGATCTCCGGCACAGCGCCAAGTCAATGGACTACAGGATGGCAAACAGCGGAAGCTGGAATGAAAAATACATTTTAAAATCCTAACAGAGCGAATCGACTGCGGAACACGATTCGACTGCGGCACCTGCCGAGCAGAAGCGTGGCAGTTGTAATTAAACACTCATTGATGGGACAATGAAACATTCACGGTGGCAATGTATTGTAATAGTGATTGTTCGACAAGTGGATACCGGGAACTAAGCTAACGCAACTTCCCCCGCTCTGGTAATGTCGCAAACCTGCTTAAAACAAACGTCTGCCCAGGTGATTGCATTAATTGTGTTATAGCTAAAATAGCACAAATGTTTATTTTGTTAATGTATTGATTATGGCAAACAACTGTGGCAACGTAAGCCTTAGGGCCTACAGACTATTATTTTAGACACTGTTTACCGCAGTCGTGGTAGCCAGCTTGCGCGAGCGACTCGCTCCGTCGGCGGACGCCCCGACGGCGGACGCCCCGACGGCGGACGCCCAGACGGCGGACCGCTCCGACGGCGGACCGCTCCGACGGCGGACCGCTCCGACGGCGGACCGCTCCGACGGCGGACCGCTCCGACGGCGGACCGCTCCGACGGCGGACGCCCCGACGGCGGACGCCCCGACGGCGGACCGCTCCGACGGCGGACCGCTCCGACGGCGGACCGCTCCGACGGCGGACCGCTCCGACGGCGGACCGCTCCGACGGCGGACGCCCCGACGGCGGACGCCCCGACGGCGGACCGCTCCGACGGCGGACGCCCCGACGGCGGACGCCCCGACGGCGGACCGCTCCGACGGCGGACCGCTCCGACGGCGGACCGCTCCGACGGCGGACCGCTCCGACGGCGGACCGCTCCGACGGCGGACGCCCCGACGGCGGACGCCCCGACGGCGGACGCCCCGACGGCGGACCGCTCCGACGGCGGACGCCCCGACGGCGGACGCCCCGACGGCGGACCGCTCCGACGGCGGACCGCTCCGACGGCGGACCGCTCCGACGGCGGACCGCTCCGACGGCGGACCGCTCCGACGGCGGACCGCTCCGACGGCGGACCGCTTCAACGGCGGACCGCCCCGACGACGACCGCGAACACCGCTTCTCTCGTAGGCTGTTGTTGTTTGTAGTCTGCGCCATGTGTCAATGGTAAATGGTAGTAATAATAATTACGCAGTTGCAAATATTATTTCCTTCCTCGCCAATAATTTGGACAGCGGCAGACACTTCATAATACATGATTCATTGCGTACATTTGAAGAAAGATAATGTTAACAACATGTAGATATAATTCTTTTTAATCAATAGGTATCTGTAGTAAACGACAACAACGTTGTATCAAGGATGTATCAAATGACATATTCATCGCTACCATTCAAACAGTACACTAATTATTTTATTAAAAACACTAGTCAACCAAAACGTGTTTTCTTGAAGTTAATGTTTGCGAGCATGTCACTAATTAATGTTTTTTTGGAAGGGAAATATAATTATTAGATCAAACAGAAACGCGTACATTAATGTCACTCTTATATATTATACAGAGATACATTGGATATATATGTGCGTGTTTATTTTATATATAATGCAACATGGTGTGTTGTATTTCCGTTAAGGCGTCTAATGGTGCAAGCGGGCGAACGGCTTGAAGACGTCGTCATCCGGGTCACCGGCGTACCACATCTTCGTGCAAGGGTTCCTGGAATGTTGACAGAGTTCTACATAACCACTCTGTCAGTAACACTATCGTCAATACTGAGTGTAGGCCTGTATGGGGCAGCTACAGTCTTAATACGAGGAGCATTGTTCTTGCAACTACTACACTGCCACCACTCGATAACAACAGTGTTGTTACCAGCCGTGCACACCGCTGATGACAGCATGTTGTATCTTATTATATGGTTTTAACTGACGAATGTTGGAATCAAGCCAGAACATTATAACATTATATTAATAATTACAGTCTATCAAAACCCACACAAACAATTAGTGTTTAAAAATGTGTTAAACTATAGTTGTTAGGTCACTAAAAGCTAGTACTCACGGAACGCTGAAACAACGGGTTCCAGACAAGTTACAGCCAAAACAGATGGCACAGCGGTCGTTAACTGTCGCCATTATTGGAAATGTCAAATTGGACCCGAACCACCACGATGTTCCCCGGTCTTTGTAGACGCACCTGATCGGCGGAAACGGGTATCCTACCAAGAGAAATCAATGTTATGATACGCGATATTATTGTGTATGCGTGCGTGCGTGCGTGCGTGCGTGCGTGCGTGTGTGCGTGTGTATGTGTAAACATTATTTAATAGATTAGCGGCATTGTGTCAATCAATGCATGTTTGGTTTTAATTGTCTAAATTCCGTTTTTCTTGTCCTTAAACGTCAGTGTCTTGATAACAGCCAAGTAAAAATACACATGCACGATATAACCCCTCAGATACAGTCGAGCTGTGAAATTGTGCGTGTGTGCGTGTATGTATGTATATATATATATATATATATATATATATATATATATATATATATATATATATATATATATATATATATATATATATATTATATATATATTGGTATGAATTTTAGGGACAAAACGAAAATCTTAACTAGATAATCGTAGCTGGACAGGTTTTCTTACAGGAGTAAATAATGAATGTAAATGCGATTGTTGCTAACAGTAAAGTGCCTGGCAAGTAATAGTACGTATTTTAAAGTTGATAAGCCATATGACAGTAAGTAATAGTACGTATCTTAAAGATGATACGCCATATGACAGTAAGTATAGTACGTATTTTAAAGATGATATGCCATATGACAGTAAGTAATAGTACGTATATTAAAGATTATACGCCACATGACAGTAAGTAATAGCACAGAATAAGTAAAGATCTCGCTACAACCCTTGCTTAGCAATTCTGAACAC
>OZ024860.1:35722183-35724683 GCA_964017155.1 Oasisia sp. SBJ-2009
TGGTCTGTAAAGTAGAGGCGTACTGAACAACAAAATGGTACCTGACGTTTTTCTCTGGAGGCGACTGGAGTTGTCTGACTGGCAGCGACGGCTGTGGACTTCGGTGACAAGGAGCCGGCGGAACAGACGACCGTTGCGAGAAGAGACCGAGAGCGTGTTGTCTTCAGACGTCACCTGTTAGCATCAGCCTCGTGTGCATATATTGTTACTGAACACATAACGAATCACCGCCGACAAGCTGGTGCGCGTGGACTCCGATAACCGGGCAGGAGCTGATCTATATGCAACTAATTTATCTAAATCAGGTTTTTTCCCTAAAAAATATAATACAAATGGCATATACGCTTTTACACGTTTATGAAATTAATGGGTGACTGAATCAATAGACTGTTTTCGTTCTAATGCATAAGAAAATAATTAATCAACTTTCTGATGCCGTTAATGATAATTATCCGACTGTGTGATTGTATGAAACTCGCATTTCAAAAATAAATTACCACTAGCAGACGTTCTGAAATTCACCACAATATTATATACACATTAATGTGGCAGCGACACTACGACAATCGTGTTCCCGCAGAATGTATGCATATCAACACAATACGTTACTATGTCTACGTGACAGACGCGATGCTCCGTGAATGCCAACTACATACATTTGCATTTAAATCTATTTTTCATTGAAAAATACAAGTTCACAATCACATTATTTATTACCTAAAATTTCACCTGTCCCTGGTCAATGCTCCAAAGTAACACAATGAATGGTTAGTCTAGTTATTATAGTGTGGAAACTAGTTCCATCTAGGTAACGTTAATATACGTTGTCTTAAAACGTATTACACTTATTTATGTATGTATGCATACATGTATCTATGTACGTGCGTGCGTACGTACGTCTGTATGTACGTATGACCTAACAGGAGTTTCAAGTTTAAGGTTCCGAGGTAACATTTGGAAAAACTAGTGCATGGAATATTCCGTTATTCTAGGGTATTTAAATCATAATGTTGTGGTGTACTAAATAAACTGATTTTATTTAATAACACAGAAAACATTTACGTTTGAGTTTTAACATCTACATTTAACTTGCTAAAGACATTTGATTTTTTATATCAAATTGCATTTAAATAGTCTTAAAACAGTAAAGAACAGAAACAGAATAGTTAAGCATATTTGCGTTTGAGTAATTTCAAACATTTGCAATTGAATCATTTCCTTATGTATGTATATCTTTTTGCGTGTCCGTGTATGTGTGCATGTGCAAACCCTCACACACACGCACGCACGCACACACACACACATACATACATACATACATACATACATACATACATACTTACATACATACATACATACATACATACATACATACATACATACATACATACATACATACATACATACATACACATATATACACACACATACACACACATCTACACACACACAAATACACAAACACACATACACACACGCATACATACATACATACATACATACATACATACATACATGCATACATACATACATACATACATACATACATACATACATACATACATACATACATACATACATACATACACACATATACACACATATACACACAAATACACACACACACACACACACACACACACACACACACACACACACACACACACACACACACACACACACACACACACACACACACACACACACACACACACACACACACACACACACTCAGACGTGTTGGTGTATTTTGTAGGTGGAGAAAAATGAACGAGATTTGTGCGTCAGTGTATGTTTTGCGTTGCCTTTGCACGACAATGCAGCTATTTCGAGGCCCCGTCGATGCGGTCTGTCACGAACTGGTGTCGACCTGGTCGCTGGTTGTCTGTGGCTGGTGTCGCCTTCGACAATATGTATTGATTTCTGCATCACCTAAACACCGCCACTTTTTTCAACAGTTTTGAATCGCACGTCATTTTCGCCCAGTTGGTCGACGCAAATACACGCACAATTTACGGTAGTCGGAGGCGACCACCCGGCTGTGGCAGACACGTGGACACGTGAAGTCGCGTAGACGACAAAAAAAATTATTTAGGAGGAACATCAGCAGACTGAACGAAAATGAAGATTGTTGAATTGCGGAATATTCTTGTTGTCGTCATCAGTGTGTTCATCGCTGTAGCTCACGGAATTTCCCGTGCAGATAGGAAACTCGAGGCGAAGTCTTGTGAATGCGCTCACACTGGCAAAGGCAACGTCGAATGCATCTTCATCTTGGGAATGAGAATGACACTGGAGGGACGTGAGTGTGGCCTGTCTTATTTGGAACCGGCTTATTTGAATGTGTATATGTGATTTGGAATGTGCATGCATCTGTAAGTACATAAAGGTTATATATATATATATATATATATATATATATATATATATATATATATATATATATATATATATATATATATACATTCATACACGCATATATGCGTTAGTGCGTGTGTTT